>MJUU01045038.1:23541-43760 GCA_002080025.1 Modiolus philippinarum
CAAGCAGAAAATATAGGTCAAAGTGACCTTATTTTGCCTGGATGCTGACCTACCACCAGAGATGCATGCACATGCACAGTTAGATTATTGTACTATGCATAGTAACTGAGATATGAACTAAAATGTAAATTTGAATGCAAGCCACTCAAGCGGAAAATATAGGTCAGAGAGACCTAATTTTCTTGGAGGCTGTGAGTTAGCCCAAGATGCACCTGCATGCAAAGTTTGATGACCCTACACTGCATAGTTACTAAGATATATACCCAAATGCGGACGCGGACGCGGACACGAACACGGACGCCGGGGGTACTCCAATAGTCCTCCTCAACTTCTTTGAGGCAAACTAAAAATCTCATCAAAATCCGATTAGAATTTTGTCTCCATTCGGCCCCGCATAGCTAGGAAAAGAAACAAGTTTTAAAAAGTCTCATAGAGCAGCTCTATGTTTATTTTCAAAAGGAATCCATTGCAAGAAACTGCATTAAAATCGGACTAAAAATGAAAAATATGAAATTTTTGAAAATCGCCCCTTTTTGGCCCCATTTATCTAGTGAACCGTACATGCCACGTAAAATCCGTTGACATACTACTGAAAAGAAATTTAATTATGAACACACTGAAAGAAACCCCATCAAAATCCAATAAATAATAAATATTCTACAGCCAAATATGTGAAAACACACAATTTTGCCCTTTTTTGGCCCCTTTTTTAAAAACGGGAAGGGCCAAAAATAACCAAAACCTACCCCAGCCTTTCTTTTGTGTTGAAGAACACTGTGTTAAAATTTCTTTAGGATTGGTCAACTGGAACATAAGTTATGCACCAAAAACAAAAGTGTCTACAGACGACGACGACGCCGGACGACAACTACGACGACGACGACAGCACCATACCATTATATGACCTCAAATTTTTTGCGGTCGTATAAAAAAATAATATGTTCATGCGCTTGATATTGAGATACAAGCAATTAAAAATTTTGGTGGAAAATGTCAATTTCTATGCTTTATGTAGGTTTTGTATAGACATTTGTAAGTCTTAAATATAATGTAATGTAATGTCAATTTCTTAATTTTTTTTTGTCAAAAATTCCTTAAAGGTACATGCTTTAAGAATATAATACGAAAAGTGCATGTTAATGGGCAAAGTATTTTACATGTTATGATGCGGAAAAAGACAGAGGAGTCTGCATATCTGAACAAAAGTCAGAAATCAACGGTGGCAACTACCTTAAGTAGATAGAGAAGATATCATTAAAGATGTTTTGCCATAGAGTCCAATGTTAAATAATTTCCTGCGCTTACTTCCATGTTTGTTTACAGATAAAAGCGAAATAATCAAACACTTTTGTTAGGGATCTTCAAGACATTTTTCAAAAGATGTTTGGTTCAAGTTTTCTTAATTCGTTTAAATAGAGGAATTTATCAAAATATTCTTTTCCCGTTAATAGATCAAAACCAAAAAACAAAATTAAGCATTTTTTGTTAAGACTTTCCACACATCAATATAGCACAGTTTGGTTCTATGTTGGGAGGTTTAGCCAACCTTTTTTTTGAAATGCCTGTACCAAGGTCGACAATTTTTATGCCCCCAGATCGAGGATCGGGGGGCATATTGTTTTTGTCCTGTCTGTCTGTCTGTGCGTCCGAAACTTTAACCTTAGCTATAACTTTTGAACTATATAAGGTAGACTTTTGATACTTGGCTAGTGTATAGGTCTAGTCAAGAAGAACATAAATATGCAAAAAAATCTAGTCAAAGGTCAAGGTCATAGGGGTCCAAAAGGGTAAAATTGGGAATCTGGGGGCATATGTAGTGTTTCACAAACACATCTTGTTTCGGATGTTTTCCTCCTGCTATGTATTTTTGCCTCTTGAACTTTGGCTTTTAGCAATTCTCTCGGAATAATTTTGTTATTACCCCCACTTTCTTCATGAGTTGTAAAGAAAAAGAAAAGATTGGATATAATGAATAATCAAATATTAATGCTTGGTCCCGGCAAGTTCATTTATGGTTTCATGTGAACGAAACGAGCAACCTTTGCATCCTGTAAAATTTGGTTCAATCTGCTTCAAGTATCGAGGATAATCAAATTACTTATTTTTCACTAACTTCTTTTTTATTCTTAAGTCTTTGTTTTGAAGTGACAGCTATGTGCGATGACAAATTGGAACAACTTAGCAAATTTGTGAAGGACCTTGCATACATCATTTTAGTTAAGGTTAGGGAGTTGCTGTGGAATGACCAAAGTATGGTTTTTTTTTCTTAGTACCCAATGATTAATTGTGCTCCGGAGTGGCGGTTATGATCTTGGGGAAAAAAAAGGCTTTCAAATCAACTCGCAAACTTGGTTCATCATTTTAGTAAAATTTTGTTCAGTTTTCTTATGTAGTTTCAGTGAAGAAGGCAAAAAATGTTCAGCTCTGGCCGTCATGTTTATCGTGTGAAATGAACTAAATGAGCTATCTTTGTAAAAGACTCCCATCTACAATTTCTGTAGTTTTTGTTCAGTTCCTTCAGTAATTTCAGAGGAAGCTTTTAAATATGAAAAGTTGATGGCAGACATTTTTGCACTGGTTTATTTACTCCCAATTTTTGTAATAGAGCTTACATACAACGTTTGTGTAAAGAATGGTCAAATCTGTTCAAGTAATCTATGAGATTTTACAGAAATATGAAAACTAATGGACAAACGTCTAAGGGTGGAACAGATGACAAATAATGGCAATAGTTCATACCATGCTCTTTTTCTCAGGTGAGCTAAACATAAGCTCAGATCTATGCATTAATATTAACTTACCTTAGCATAAAAGGTGCAAGTCCCCCATCTTTTGCATAAGTATGCCAATTTAATGTATCTTTACGATTCGATTTGTATGGAGATTCGTTGCAAGCGTTTATTTCTCCGCTGCTGCATCTTTGTTTCTTTTTTGTATTTCTCTTTATCTTTTGTTTTACACATTTGTGTCCCTGAAAACATTTACAAGTACATGTATGCACAATTCTCAGATACAAGTACATGTATACACAATTCTCAGAAATGTTAACATTCTTTTCGTAAGTTTAAATACATTTTCTGATTGCCAAAGTTGCTTTAATTAGAAAACAAACTTGCCCAAGTTGCTTTATCTAGATAACAAACTAACTATATATAGATTTTTTACGGTCGTAGAAAAACAATGAAAATATCTTTCTGCCAGTTATTTCATATGAACCCTAAACATCAAGAATGATTTTCAGAGTTGCTTTAAATTCTTTGCAAATTTTGCTAAAAAATACCAAGTTTGCCTGATCTTCAAATCCTTGTAACAAAAAACTTGAACAGAGACTTATCATTTATATTTGCATTATTGTTAGAAAATATGATATACCTTTATTACCTTAGATTGATCTTTATATTCTACATGACATTTTTCACAGACAGTCGTTTTGTCGTTCTTGTGGGATGAGACATGTTGTTTATATTCAATATGGGTGTCAAAATTCTTCTCACATAAATCACAAACTGCATACGGTTTTCCATGTTTAGTTTGATGTTCTCTCAAATGCAGTATTGATGCTGTTCGAAATGAACATCCCTAAAAATAGGAAAAATATATAATATTGACAAAAAACACACTTCTTGATCATATATAAAGCTACAATAAAATGCTGCATCAATCATCATTATAGGGTTGTCAGAATAACAAAATTTAATTACATACAAAATAACTTTTTCTGATCAATGCCTATGTAGAATACAAAAACCTTTTTTATGCCCCGCCTACGAAGTGGGAAGGGTATATAGTTTTCAGGTACGTTGTCCATATGTACGTACGTACGTCTGTAATGCTCAGGATTAAGGTTTAGGTTGAAGGTAGTTTACCTTGAAGGAGGTATGATATCTTAATGAAATTTTGTATACAGATTGACCATGACATGAACTGCAACATTTTGGAATGAAACGGATGCTGTGACCTCAGGGTCAGGGGTCATTGACTTCCAATATTAGGAGTGAATGTTTGATATACTACATGTTAAGGTTTACGTTCAAGGTAGTTTACCTTGAAGGCGGTTTGAGGTTAGCGGCTGAGCAGCAGCTAACTACCGGTATTGATAGCCATATATAGTTTATGGCTAACTTCTGGTGAAGCCTCTGGCGAATCAGCGGTTAACTACTGTAATCCATATTTAGTTTGTGGTGAACTTCTGGCGAATCAGCGGCAAGGTAGCGGCTAACTACTGATGTCCATATTTAGTTTGTGGCTAACTTCCGGTGAAGTTGCGGTTAACCTCTGGCACATCAGTGTTAATTAACGCTGTGGCTAACAACTCTTATAGCCGTGTTTGGGAAGATGACGGATTCTATTATAATTGTATACAAGTGATTAACTTATAATTTTTTATGGATTTCTTATTTGTCAGTGGTATAATGGTTAATCAATATGATCTCTATATCTGTTAGTTAATTTTGAATTTGGTTTGTATATTATGCAAAACTCTGACTGGATGCATGCAGTTGCAACATATCACACACATTAAGTAACCAAGCTTTTATTTATTCATTAATTATGCACAGTATTTCTGCACTTGTATTTCTGTCAGATATAATTGTTCATACAAAACTGGTGATTGGAGTGACTCTTTGTTGAATACAAGAGGATGCAAAACATTCAGTTCAGTTTTTAACTTGGAATTATTGATTTGGCAATATTATATTATTAGTTCTGCCATATATCTATTTAAAGATTTTTCTTACAAATGTAAGAAATTTTTGTACAAAATCTGGGTTGTTTACAGTACCAGCTCTTATGAAATTCATGTTTTTTTTTATTTGCATATTCTGTATATCTATTTTCATCTAAATCATTTCTGAGGTACCCATTTTTCAGTTTTCCTTTATTGACATTTATGCCAGTCCTAATTTGTTATAACTTGTTGATTTCACACATATATATCCTTCTAAAAATTTGAGAGTTACTTCCCCTCTAAGGATACAAATCAATAAAAAAAAAATGATGAACTAGAGCTGTCGCCGAATGGCAACCAATTATGCCCCCGCTCATTAAACCCTGAATCAATATGGCAAGTGCATATTTAAATGTGTGTTGACGCAATACAGGTGTTGATACAGTACAAGTATGGACACAATGATATGCTTCCCCTTTTTCGAAAATATATTAAAGGGAAATTCTGAGCCCGAAAATCAATTCTATGGGTGCTAGGCAATCTTCCTGTAAAGTTTCATCCATTTTGAGGCACTTTGATTTTCCCGCCTTTTTCCAGTTTCCATGGCAACTGCAGCCATTTTGAAAATTTTAAGAGCCAAAATCATCTCTATGAGTGCTAGACATTCTCGCAGTAAAGTTTCATCAAATTTGAGGCACTTTGAATTTTCCCGCCTTTTTTCAGTTTCCATGGCAACCGCGGCCATTTTGAATATTCCAAAAGATATGTTTGTGCACATCTACTTATTGTAAGGTAGATTCCTTTGAAGTAGTTGGAATTTGTTTACAAACTTTCTCAAAAACATGAATAGTTGCATTTTTCATTTGTACGTACGGACGGACCGACGGACGGACGAACGGACGAACAGACGAATGGACGGACAAGGGTAAAACAATATGCCCCCGACTTTTCGTTGTAGGGGCATAAAAAACATGCAGTACTACTCAATCCACTCTTTTGGTATCCCTCTTTCTTCTTTGATATAGTTCTTTGTATTATATTCCATATATGTTCATGCCATAATCCAGTTTGAATTGGTTTAGTTTTGAAATGTTCAAATTCATCACAAGAATGTAATATTATCATATGATTATTCTGATACATGTAATTTGGTCTGTCAAACTTTGTCTGTCTCACTGACACTGCACTATTTATCCAAGCTCCCCTAGAAAGAATTAAAGAACAAGAATTATTTAATTATCTAAAATAAAAACACTTAATGAAACTAATTACCACATTATGCATTCTTAAGTTTTGTTCACTACAGTATTGCAAAAATCAAGTGCAGTAACATGATATATTGGACCTCAACTTTTAGTATTTTTGTTAATAATTCAATTAAATAAAGAATTTGAAAACAACCTGGCAGTTTATTTAGCAACTTACTTTTCAACACATGAAAGAAAAAATATACTTACTGACTTATCTGAGAGATTTTAGCCAATGTCAATGCTAACATGCAGCCATGCTTTCCCTCTGTAATCACGTCTTCCCGCCTGTTTTAAAATCTGACCTAGTTACAAAATACACACATGTTGTGCTGATAAGATTTCATTTCCTGTCCATTATGTTAACTATAGTGTTACAAATTCTTGTTCACCAGAACTTCGCCGCTGTTGACTATCTGTACTGAAGTCAAATGCTTCTGGTGAACTTGTGGTGAACAAATTATTCTTCTGGTGAACCTGCGATGAATTCGCCTTAACTTCACCGCTTGCGGTGAATAGCTGCGAACAACAATTTGTCTTCTGGCTAACAATATTGTTAGCCGCTAGTCAGCGGTAAGGTTGCAGCTAAGTTACCGCTGCTTGTCTTGTTTGGTAAGGGATATAGAAAGCAGCCACAGCCTGCTAAGCTCACCTCGTTGCACAGCATTGTCACATGTTGCGCATGTCAGTAAACAGGAATGGACTATAATCATTCTTTATTACAGATTCAGTCATGCATAAATTGTAGTTTACAGACTGCATCCTAAGCATGCATTGTTGTTGTCGTCACAAAATGCATCATGCATACCAATATGGTTGATGTGGGCCATGTCAGTAAGCAGGAATGGACTTTAACCATTCTATCTAACCAAGTCGCTCATGCTTAAAATGTAGGTCAGAGACAGCATCCGAACATGCATTGTTGTTGTCATCCCAAAATGCATCATACATACCAATATGATTGATGTGGGCCATGTCAGTAAGCGGGAATGGACTTTAACCATTCTACCTAACCAAGTCGCTCATACTTAAAATGTAGGTCAGAGACAGCATCCGAAGCATTTATTGTTGTTGTCATCCCAAAATGCATCAGGCATACCAATATGGTTGATGTGGGCCATGTCAGTAAGCAGGAATGGACTTTAACCATTCTACCTAACCAAGTCGCTCATACGTAAAATGTAGGTCAGAGTCAGCATCCGAAGCATCTTAATTGTTGTCATCCCAAAATGCATCATACATACCAATATGGTTGATGTGGGCCATGTCAGTAAGCGGGAATGGACTTTAACCATTCTTCCTAACCAAGTCGCTCATGCGTAAAATGTAGGTCTGAGACAGCATCCGAAGCATGCATTCCAGTCGTCATCCCAAAATGCATCAGGCATACCAATATGGTTGATGTGGGGCATGTCAGTAAGCAGGAATGGACCTTAACCATTCTTCCTAACCGGACGCCGACGCCGACGTGGACGCTAGGGGTATCACATAAGCCCCCCTCACTTCATGAGGTGAGCTAAAAATAGGAACAAAATCTTCAATTTTTCTACAATTTTGCCAACTGTAAGCAAAGAATCATATATGAAAATTTTGTGATTGGGATGTAAAAAGGAATTTCACTTTTGCTTGAAGTGGAAAACAGATAAATTTAATTACAATATCGAATGACATCCAAATCTTTTGAAAATTTGAGTTTTGAAAATAATTGTGCACGCTTTCGTGCGAATTTTTTTTTAAACAGCATAGACAAAATTATCAAAAATAACCAATTTTACACTTGCATATTGATTGCAAAGAACAGATTATAACATTTTAGGGTCAAATATAGGAAATTATAGGAAATAAACAGCTGCGCCAAGTCGCATGATACGCCCGTCGTCACCCCTTGAAAACTTTAAGTGATTAAAGAATGTGGTTCTCAATTAAGAATACACCTATAACTGCCCAATTAAGCATGATATCTCTTTAATAAATCAATCTGCAAAGTTTGAAGTGAGCTGATCAAACTATTAATCAGTTAGAGTGCATTATGTATAAAATTGCCTTAAATTTGAAAAATAAAGTCCCATAACTCTTCCAAGAAAAATCGAAATTTCACGAAAAGTATACAGACCATGAAAACATCATATCCAATACCTGTACAAAGTTTGAAGTGAACTAGCCATAGGTTTGTCAAGTTAGAACACAACATGTGAAAAATTGCCTTAGAATTCATAAATAAAGTTCCATAACTCTTGCAAGAAAAATCAAAATTTCACGAAAAAGTATACAGATCATGAGGCCATCATACCTAATATCTCTACAAAGTTTGAAGTGAATTGGTCAAAGATTTGTCAAGTTAGAGCGTGACATGTAAAAAATTGCCTTAAAATTGACAATTAAAGTCCCATTACTTCTACAAGAAAAATCGAATTTTCACGAAAAAGTATACAGATCGTGAATCTATCATACTCAATACCTCTACAAAGTTTGAAGTGAATTGACTAAAGGGTTGTTGAGTTAGAGCGCGACATGTAAAAAATTTCCTTAAAATTGACGAATAAAGTCCAATAACTCCTACAACAAAAATCGAAATTTCACAAAAAAGTATACAGATCGTGAGTCCATCATACCCAATACCACTACAAAGTTTGAAGTGAATCAACCAAAGGGTTGTCTAGTTAGAGCGCGACATATAAAAAATTGCCTTAAAATTGACGAATAAAGTCCAATAACTCCAACAAGAAAAATCGAATTTTCACAAAAAAGTATACAGATCGTGAGTCTATCATATCCAATATCTCTACAAAATTTGAAGTGAATTGACCAAAGGGTTGTTGAGTTAGAGAGCGACATGTAAATCATTGCCATAAAATTGACGAATAAAGTCCAATAACTCCTACAAGAAAAATCTAAATTTCAGAAAAAAGTATACAGATCGTGAGTCCATCATACCCAATACCTCTACAAAGTGTGAAGTGAATCGACCAAAGGGTTGTCTAGTTAGAGCGCGACATGTAAAAAATTGCCTTAAAATTGACAAATAAAGTCCCATAACTCCTACAAGAAAAATCGAATTTTCACGAAAAAGTACACAGATCGTGAGGCCATCATACCCAATACCTCTACAAAGTTTTAAGTGAATCGACCAAAGCGTTGTCTAGTTAGAGCGCGACATATAAAAAATTGCCTTTAAAAAACAACGGCAGTAGAATACCGAAGGAACAAAGCATAAGATTACACAAATCAAAGTCCAGAGACAAGGCAAAAGCAAGAACACGAAAAGACGGAAGACCAAAGACACCACATGCCCACAAAACACACGAACGTTACATATACAACACAAAAAACTAAAGCACTAACAGTGTGAACTCTCAATAAACAAGAGTGACATCAGGTGCCCCGGAAGGGTAAGCATGTCCTGCTCTGTGCACAGCACCCGTCACACTGTCAGTGGGTCAATTCAGGGTAAAGTCGAAACCGGTAATGTCAAATCAGGGAAGACGCGAATCTAGCTGAAAATGTCAGTTTTTATTTGTGACACTGACATTTCATATCTATCTATGATGTCGTGGTGACGGCCATAGAATTTCTGAAGGGACGAAGGCTGAACATATCCCTGACTCAGCAGTTTTTGTGACAGTGCTTTTGCTCTTTCCACAAAGTCACTTTCCACAAAGTCACTTTAAATTGACGAATAAAGTCCAATAACTCCAACAAGAAAAATCGAATTTTCATGAAAAAGTATACAGATCGTGAGTACATCATACCCAATACCTCTACAAAGTTTGAAGTGAATTGACCAAAGGGTTCTCGAGTTAGAGCGCGACATTGCCTTAAATTTGAAAAATAAAGTCCCATAACTCTTCCAAGAAAAATCGAAATTTCACGAAAAGTATACAGACCATGAAACATTCATATCCAATACCTGTTCAAAGTTTGAAGTGAACTAGCCATAGGTTTGTCAAGTTAGAACACAATATGTGAAAAATTGCCTTAGAATTCGTAAATAAAGTTCCATAACTCTTGCAAGAAAAATCCAAATTTCACGAAAAAGTATACAGATCATGAGGCCATCATACCAAATATCTCTACAAAGTTTGAAGTGAATTGGTCAAAGATTTGTCAAGTTAGAGCGTGACATGTAAAAAATTGCCTTAAAATATTGACCATTAAAGTAACATAACTTCTACAAGAAAAATCGAATTTTCACGAAAAAGTATACAGATCGTGAGTCTATCATACCCAATACCTCTACAAAGTTTGAAGTGAATTGACCAAAGGGTTGTTGAGTTAGAGCGCTACATGTAAAAAACTGCTTAAAAATTGACGAATAAAGTCCAATAACTCCTATAAGAAAAATTGAAATTTCATAAAAAAGTATACAGATCGTGAGTCCATCATATCCAATACCTCTACAAAGTTTGAAGTGAATCGACCAAAGGGTTGTCTAGTTAGAGCGCGACATATGAAACGGACGGACGGACGGACAGACGGACGGACGGACGGACGGACAATCGGACATTGGTATACCATAATACGTCCGTCATTAGACGGGCGTATAAAAATGGTCTAATACAGGAAAATATAGGAGTTTTCTCAAATATAGGAAAAAATAGGAAAATATAGGAGACTTGACAGCCTGCAATTAAATTTCGTTTTTCCGAGGCAAGGCATATATTATGATAAATTTCTATTATTAAGTACTGCATTGTAGAATTTACAGAGGTTAAACAAGACCGGTACTTATATACCAAGGATCTTACTGTTAGGAAATTAAAAACATATTTTCAAACAACTCTTTCAAACACTTGACTAACGCAACTTAGGAGTGCTTTTGGTCTATAATTACTAAATAGGAATTCATTACCCGATTTTGATAGAATCCGATGTAAACTCATCTTAGCTAGCCAATGGTCACGATCCATCCCTCTCCTCCTTATCTTGAGATGTCAAGCTGGGTTTCTGAATCCTCAAATCCACGTTTTTTTAATGGAAGCAGTTAACCCTAGCTGTATCCAATTAGAACGCTTATTTGTATATTTTGAATAACTGTGTGCGTTTATTTAAGCTTTGCAAAGTTCTTTCGCTTTGTACAATGAGGTTACATTTCCCCTTAGTTAAATATTTGTTTTGGATTTCAACATCATTAGATGCCATAAACGATCTTTATTTTGACAATTTCCACTTCAAATAGAAATAATTTGAATCTTGTGTCGACAAAAATGTTTCCAGATCTGCAAATTGTAAAGAAGAGTGGATCGGATCTTCACCTTTGGCTAGCGAAGATTATGTTTAATTATTTTTTTTCAGACGGCAGACATCCTTGCTGAAGTTGAGACCTTCCAGACGCCTTTTGAATGGAGACCATCTAAGAACAACTGTGACAAAGTTTGAATCTAACTGGCAAAGTATATACAGAAAAGATCTTTAGAAGATGTGTAAGGTGAAATTTTACATTATGCTTCTTGCATGGCCGTGGCTATTTTGGATGCGATTATGACCTGTCGGACACACAAACAATTACAACAGAACTGTTGAGCCCCCAGTTTTGTTCAAATTTGCCTTGCTGATCTTTGAATGATAACGCTAAATGTTTTGAACAAAGTTCTAAATTCTCAAGCTAGTTATATCTAGATGCATTTCTGATTTTCTGGGATAGTGTACTGTTAATGTCGGTTTTTTGTATGCTCATGTGCAAAACATTACATACCTCATATTCACAATTTTTCACTTGAAGTGACCTTTTCCCTGGATGAGGATCGTTGTGTTGTTCAAGTATATGATTTAAGTAAAGCTGTGGGTCATATCCTGTCCAATCACAAAGGGGGCATTTCTGTTTATGCTGTTTGTCCATGTGCTGCGACATCTCATTTGTTTTAATATAGTTATCACATATACTGCATTTGTCAAGGCCATTTTTGTCATTTTCCTCTATAACTAAAGATGATTGACTGACAATGACATCAGAGTTTTGATATTCTTCTTGAACAACATGTTCAACCTTTAAAGCAGTGGACTCCGTGTGCATAGTCGTACATGATGAAGACTCGTTTTCTTCATTCAAATATCCCTGTCCTTGCAAACGCAAAACTTGGGCATTATAAGTTTCATAATCATCTCCAACATACTCAATTTTGACACAAGGCTTAGAGCTATCAAAATTTCCTGTATCCATTGCACAATTTTCATCATTCTCAGTTTCGTTAAATTCTTGTTTTATTTCTGAACTAAAATTTTCATTTGGCTTTGCAGAAGAATCTATGATATGCATAGAAAGGCATGAACTAGTTTCATTTCCAGTATGATGTGAAGAACTTCTTTTATTTAGTTCAGTGTTACGTATTGAAACGTTGTTAGAATGTGGTACCTGTGATCCAGTTCTCTGGGAATTATTTGGCACTATTTTGAAGCTTGTTTCCACATCTAAGAGCTTACACAAACCTAGAAAATCTTTCATCAATTCCGTCTTGACTTCAATTTTACCTGTGTACATGTATTTAACAAATGCAAGGACAACATCATTTTCATAATTTCTGCACAGATCTTTGAATTTGTACATAATTTTATCAATACCTCCTTTTCTTGTACAAAGAGGAGTTACCATGGACACGAAAACTACTCGGTGTATAGGAATTTTATCAGTCATTGTACTGATGGTAACATCACAAAGACAACCAGACTGTTGTAACTGGTAGAGGGCATCGGATAGGTTGGTGTTGTAAGCTACCCCTTTTAGCTTCAACTCACTTAATACTCTATCCCTGAAAAAAGTAATTGTAGATTACATGATAAATATCCAGGTAATGAAATCAAATATTCTCGCACTGTAGAATCGTTTTAAGCAACTAAAACTGATGTTCTCTTTCACATGTATCGTTAAATATCTTATTGTTAGCAATAAATATACTAGTATATTGTTCATGGGTCAATTCAATTTATCATCAGAAATTAGCATTATATCTAGTTGAGGAAAAAGATCTCAGAAGTTTTTATCATAGTCTACAATATTTGAAATTGTGGGGTTGGGGGTTAGTCCAACCAAAGAAGCGAAAATAGTCAGACACAGAGGAAAGCCAAACAAAAAGAACCCAATCAATCCTAAGGTCATGATTATAAACAATTTAAATAAATAAATAAAAAAGTAGTATCCATAGAAAACGCTCGCGGTCACTGATCCAACGGCAGTAGGATACCGAAGGAACAAGGGAAGCGATGATTACAAAAATCGAAGTCCAAAGACATGGCAAAAATGGTAACAGATAAAAACAAAGACAAAATAAGGACGTGAGACAGCTACAATGCACGGAAATAAAAAAATAACATTAAGAACTAAGGCCACACCAATTTGATTTATAGTTCTTTGGACTTTGCCGCACCAATTTTAACGATGACGACTTTTTTTAATTTTAAAAATTTGCCGCACCCGGAAATTTTTCGCCCGCACGCCGCATCCGTTTTGGCATTTAGAGAATGAAAAATTTTATTGGTTACCGGTTCTCCGTTAGTAATATATTGCAATTAATTTTGAAGTATCGGGAACAGATAATAATAATAAAAAAAACATCGTCATGGACCACGTTTTTGCGCTTTCAGCTCACCGCAATGGATAAATTATATTAGAAAAAACGGTAGTTGAATGTTCTACAAATGCAACCTTCCAGGACCTTTTCAGTTTGTCGGTAGGGGCAAGGTTTAACGACTTGTCAATCGACAGCTTTCGAAAAATCACTGCAAGGACTCAACCAAAATCGGAGGCAATGACAATATCTCGTTTCGACATGAGAGTGTCCGTTTTAACTGATCTTGACTGCAAATTTGTATGCTTCGAACTGGGAGGATCCTAACAATAATTTACCCTCTGACATATCCCAAAGCAGAAAGCATATTGACCCCGAGAAAAATGCCTATTTAATCCTTATGAACACACAAAAGACTTACAAACTACCAGCCAAACCTAAACTGTTAACCTCTAAAGATAAACTAACAGGTCCTGAAAGACTGCATTGAGGTTCTTGCAATGTTTGGAGTAATATAAATGAATGTCTAGATTTTTGTCTCGCCCACGACGAAAGTCGTGGAAAGCGAGACATATGCGTACAAAGTATGACGGCGACGGCGGCGGCGGCGGCGGCGGCGTAAACTTTCATGTTAAGTTTTTGTGATTAGGTCACTTTCTCAGTAACTATAAGTGGTAGGTCAATGATATTTGGTATATAGGTTGGTCTTGAGTAGTACATGACAGTCTGCTATATGGCTTTTGTCTTTGACCTCAATTTCACGGTCCAATGAACATGTTAAGTTTTTGTGCTTAGTTTAGTTTCTCAGTAACTACAAGTGGTAGGTCAATGGTATCTGGTATGTAAGTTGGTCTTAGGTAGTACATGACAGTCTGTCATATGGCTTTTGTCCTTGACCTCAATTTCACGGTCTAGTGAGCATGTTAAGTTTTTGTGATTAGGTCATTTTCTCAGTAACTATAAGTGGAAGGTGAATGATATTTGGTATATAGGTTGGTTTTGAGTAGTACATGGGAGTCTGCTATATGGCTTTTGTCTGTGACCTCAATTTCACGGTCCAGTGAACATGTTAAGTTTTTTGTGCTTAGTTTAGTTTCTCAGTAACTATAAGTGGTAGGTCAATGATATATGGTATGTAGGTTGGTCTTAGTTAGTTCATGACAGTCTGTCATATGGCTTTTGTCCTTGACCTCAATTTCACGGTCTAGTGAGCAAGTGAAGTTTTTGTGATTAGGTCATTTTCTCAGTAACTATAAGTGGTAGGTCAATGATATTTGGTTTATATGTTGGTCTTGCATAGTACATGATAGTCTGCTATATGGCTTTTGTCTGTGACCTCAATTTTATGGTCCAGTGATCATGTTAAGTGTCCTAGTATCTATTAATGTAAGTTCAATAATATTTTGTATGTGGGTTTGTCTTAGATGGAAGATGACAGGTCTTAGATGGAAGATCACAGCCTGCTATTTGGCTTTAGCCCTTGACCTCATTTTCATGGTCTAATGAACATGTTTGGTTTTTCAGTATCTATCAGTGGTAGGTCATTAATATTTGGAATTTTGGTTTTGGGTGATATGTGGCAGTCTGCTATATTACTTTTGTCAGTTAATCTAATTTCACAGTCTAGTGAACATGTTAAGTTTTCTGATTAAGGCAGTTTGAGTTTTCACATCAATTTTGCGATCGAGCAGGGACGGGCGAGACATCAATATGGGTCCACACTTGTTCAGCTCATTGATCTTGTGGACAGTAAATTAAATATTTATGGTTCCCAACGAAACTTCTCTGAAAGGCCCAGAAGCTTGACTGACTTATAAAATTGCTTTAAAAGACCAAGGTAAAAAATCTAGGGATCCTTTGATCTCATTGCAAATTTCATCAGACATACAGGCATATCTATTTCATGTATTTACTTCATGAAAAATATTCTTGGGTGTCCTCCATTGAAATATACCTTCATCCCAAGCTTTAAAGCAGGGTAACCATCCATAGAAGCAGTTTAACAAATTCCTTTAAAACACGACCACTGATAGAATTGATTTAAATCTGTATTCCTGGTGGTGTAGGTATATTGAAATGGAAAAGCCCTAGGTATGACACCAAACATTAGCTGTAATTCACCTTCTGACAGTGCAGGTGCTGGAATAATTGCATGGAAAGAAGACGTGAGGTACACAGAGACATTTGTTTTGCTTGGAACATCTTTCTCATATGTGCATTTTGATTATTCATAAAGAAACTGAGTTTACTTCGCCCAATGAAACTAGATTTAGAAAAAAAATAATAATTTTAAAAAATCGCTCGCTCCCTAAATATTTTACGAAAGGATATGGAGTAAATGAACATGAGACCATAACACATATGTTAACTCCAACTGCAATAATTTTAATGAGCTGTATGGCCATTTCGGAAATTAATTCCTCATCAGCAGCACTAGAACCCAAACAAAGGAAATCCATAATTTAAAAAAAATGTTCAAAATGCATAAAACCAAACGAAATCCGAATAATCAGTAATATCAAATATAGCTAAGGACAAAACTACGATGGAGGGAGTTAATCCTCAGGTTTTAGAATTTACATAAATTTATATAATAGTAAATGAACAAAGTGTACACATGAGATATTATCTCATGTACGAGTACGCCATATCTAAGAAAAACAAAGAGCATACATCTCTACCACGGGGAATAGTTTTACCAACTCCACACTGCAGTAAAAGACAAACTCCTGTATTAAATATTTTACGAAAGGATATGGAGTAAATGAAAATTTCAATCGCCTGACAAATCATCATTTTCCGGAAAAAGAAATTTAAAAAAAAATTTCGCTCGCTCGCCCCAATTTTTCAGAGGAAAAAATCCAAATAACTATAAATCAAATTGGTGTGGCCTAAGGAACTCATAGTGTGAACTCCCATGAAAACCAGGAGTGACATCAGGTGCTCCGGAAGGATAAGCATGTCCTGCTCCGCTAGCGACACCCGTCACACTATCAGTGAGTCAATCCAGGGTTGAGTCAAATTCGGTATGTCAAATCCGTGAGGACGTGAAATCTAGCTGAAAATGTCCGCTTTCATTTGAGACACAGACACGTAATATCTGTCAATGATGTCATGGTGGCGGCCATAGAATTTCTGAAGGGATGAAAGTAACAACGGCTGAACAAAGCCCCGACTAAGCAGCTTTTGGGACAGTGTTTTTGCTCTAATCAAAAAGTCACTGTGTAAACTGCATGCTCGGCGGTAACGAATCAACTGTGAAATGTACACCCCATAGGCTGGAGAGGTAGGTATATTGCTGCTCAGTAAGGGAAAGTTCACAATTGGGAAGTTTAAATCATCACTGTTGTCATACAGCTTAGATTTCAAACGTCCACTTTCGTCAATGTATATTAAAAGATCTAAATACGAAGCTGAAGTAGATGTATCAGTAGTCCATTTAATTTCAAGCTCATTGGGATAGATCTGGTGTAAATATTCCTTGAATTTTGGATTATTAAGAGTAAGAACATCGTCTACGCAGCGGAAGCTGAAATTAAAGGACTGGGCTAAATGTTTTTGTTTTTTCTGTGTAAGCCCTTGTAAGAACTTCGCCTCATACAAAAAAAGAAAGAGGTAAGCAAAAAGTGGCGCGCACTTAGTTCCCATGGGAATCCCGATTGTCTGTTGAAAAACACGGAGTCAAAATTCGACAAAAATATTACTTATTTTAAATTCCAACATCTTGATTACGTCATTCTCAGTGTACCTCTTGTTTGACTCAGTGTGGTTCTTTACAAAATATGTTTTGTCTTTCCCTACTACTAAATAAGTGTATCTGCGTTCTCCGTTTTTAGTGCAGAAACATTGATGTATCAAATCCGAAATTACTGTTTTCAATTTATTGTGTGGCAGGGTAGTATAAAGAGTAGAAAAATAAAACGTTTGTATGCAGTGGCAATGGGTAAGACTGCTAGAGGATAGCTGTTCGAAATCTTTAGAATTTCTTAGTATCAACATCTGATTGAACAGACATCTCTGTGCTGTGAACAACACATTTCTATATAGACACCTCTGTACTGTGTACAACACATTTCTATATAGACACCTCTGTACTGTGTACAACACATTTCTATATAGACATCTCTGTACTGTATACAACACAATTCTACATAGACACCTCTGGACTGTGTACAACACATTTCTACATAGACACCTCTGTACTGCGTACAACACATTTCTACATAGGCATCTCTGTATTGTGTACAAAACATTTCTATATCGACACATCTGTACTGTGTACAAAAAAATTCTATATAGACACCTCTGTACTGTGTACAACACATTTCTATACAGACACCTCTTTACTGTGCACAACACATCTCTATTTAGACATCTCTGTACTGTGTACAAAACATTTCTATATAGACATCTTTACAAACATCTATATAGACATCTATACAGACATCTCTGTACTGTGTACAACACATTTCTATATAGACATCACTGTACTGTGTACAACACATTTTCACTGTACAGTGTACAACACATTTTCACTACAGTGTACAACACATTTCTATATAGGCATCTAT
Organism: Modiolus philippinarum; assembly: GCA_002080025.1. Taxonomy (NCBI): domain Eukaryota; kingdom Metazoa; phylum Mollusca; class Bivalvia; order Mytilida; family Modiolidae; genus Modiolus; species Modiolus philippinarum. The sequence goes on from MJUU01045038.1 coordinate 41,528, forward strand.
GTGTACAACACATTTCTATATAGGCATCTATGTGTACAACACATTTATATATAGACACCTCTGTACTGTGTACAACTAATTTCTATATAGACATCTCTGTGTACAACACATTTCTATACAGACACCTCTCTACTGTGTACAACACATTTCTACAAAGACATCTCTGTATTTGGTACAACACATTTCGAAATGTCGAAATGCGCATATGCAGAAAGTAAATTCACAGTAACTTCGGTATTTAGTTATTTGTTACCACTGGGTCGATGCCACTGCTGGTGGACTGTTAGTCCCCGAGGGTATTCACCAGCCCAGTAGTCAGTACTTCGGTGCTGACCCGAAAGCCGATTATTTTTGAAACCTTTACAATATCTAAAATTTTGTAAATTTTATTGAAAACTAAGGAGTATCTCCCTCATGCAAAGCTCTGTCCTTAGCAGATTTTGGCTTTACATTTAGATCACTTTGGTTATTTGTTCTCTGTCAGTTTCTAAACATTTTTGATTCTATGGTCTTCCAAACATTTAGATTTTATCTGCACTGATGAGACATAATTTGTCGAAATGCGCATATGCAGAAAGTAAATTCACAGTAACTTCGGTATTTAGTTATCTGTATAGACATCTCTGTACTGTGTACAACACATTTCTATATAGACACCACTGTACTGCTGTAATGTGTACAACACATTTCTATATAGACACCTCTGTACTGTGTACAACACATTTCTATATAGACATCTCTGTACTATGTAAAACATATTTCCATACAGACATCTCTGTACTATGTAAAACACGTTTCCATACAGACATCTCTGTACTGTGTAAAACACATTTTGTTATGTGGTAGAAATGACCAATGAATTGCCAACAATAATGAAAAACAAAATTGGCTCAAATTAACTTTTAATCAGACGAAAAATAATTATTTTACAAATTAAATACAACATATAACTTATCTGACAATAATGAAGTCCAAGTAATAATCCAAACGAATAGTTCACTTAATTCCACCAATAAATGTCCAATAGAATAATCCTTATAATCCTCAATAAATAGTTGATAATAGATTCACAATAATTGATGTCGATTTCCAATACGAAAGATGTGCGTGATAATCCTATATAAACTAATTAATCCTGTATAAACTTATTAAACTGACTGACTTAACCCTTTTCAGCTACCTCATATAAATACATTTATTATTTCCAGAAAAATCTATCCACAAGATATAACTAGAACATTCTAATCAACTGAAAATCACATGACTAGAATGATTATGTAAGGAAAACCTCTAGAAAATTCTATGTGTTAAATATTAAATTTAAATTCTAGAAACTTCTATATGTTCTAAGGTGAAATAACCTTGACCCTTGTTTATTGTAAACAAGTTACATAACTAGGCCAAACAAATTACATAATATTAAGGCCGTACAAAATAAAAACAATGAATAAAATGCAATATAGAATATTTACAACATTTAATTACCTATAACACCTCCCCAAAAAGAAAATGTTTGAATGCAATGAAATACATTTTAAACAAACAATGAAGTGTTATGAAATCTATCAAACTCTTGACAATGCGTCTGCAATGACATTATCTTTTCCTTTAATATGTCTTATGTCTAGATTAAAACCCTGTAAAGTCAAACTCCACCTCAAAAGTCTTTGATTTTTATCTTTCATTTTATGAATAAATTTAAGAGGGTTGTGATCGGTATATACAATGATAGGCTGAATTGAAGCTGTAACATAAATTTCAAAATGTTGTAAAGCCAAAATCAGAGACAAACATTCTTTTTCAATTGTGGAGTAATTCCTCTGGTGTTTATTAAATTTTCTAGAAAAATAACAAATAGGATGGTCTATACCATCTTTACCTTCTTGTAATAAAACACCGCCAGCAGCAACATCACTAACATCTACTGTTAATTTAAATTGACAATCAAAATTAGGTGTTGCTAAAACTGGCGCACTTTCTAGGATGGCTTTTAGTTCTTCAAATGACTCATCACAACTTTTAAACCAAATAAACTTTACATTTTTTCTCAATAGTTTAGTCAAAGGCTCACTAATCGAAGAAAAGTTTTGACAAAATTTTCTATATTATCCAGCCACTCCCAGAAAACGCATCAATTGTTTCTTATTCTCAGGTTTAGGAAAACTAGAAATAGCACTAATTTTAGCATCAATAGGTTTTACCTGACCCTGACCTACAACATGTCCTAAATAGT
>MJUU01045038.1:51398-74782 GCA_002080025.1 Modiolus philippinarum
ACTTAAGCAAAAAAACTTAACCTGGTCACTGGACCGTGAAATTGAGGTCAAGGTCAAAAGCCATATGGCAGACGGACATGTACTAACCAAGACCAAGCTATATACCAAATATCATTGACTTCTAGCTTCTAGTTATTGAGAAATGGACTTAAGCAAAAAAACTTAACCTGGTCACTGGACCGCGAAGTCACATGATTTTGGGTCCGACAGATAGGGTTCGCCGTAAGCTACATATGGACCAAATATAAAGTTCCTACATCAATGGCTTCTGTATTAAAACTCGAGTTTACGCCGCCGTCGCCGTCGCCGTCATACTTTGCACGCCTATGTCTCGCTTTCGCGACTTTCGTCGCGGGCGAGACAATAAAAAGTCAGATCAGTAAAAGATAAATACATTTGTACTGGAAGATAAAAGTTACTTTGTAAACAACAGATATTTTGGTCTGACTGAACCTTGACGGGAAATCTCACACACATATGCTATAACAGTTTTTTTTATAGACTATCCTGCATGTCCTGACCAGTGCTCAATAATAAAATAGGAATTTTCCTTACTTTCATTGCCATTCATTAAGTCAATCAGTTTACATCGATAGATTTAAAGTGAATCACCTATGTATTCAAGATGTGACCAGAGGGCTCCTGTATTCAATATAAGTTAATGACAGGGCATGTTTTTTCAGGGTCTTGAAATAGATGGAAAATTCAGTTTTACAAACCAGTGCTCGATAATGTAATATTGTTACCCAACAAATAAAATATCAAATGAAAATGACACTCACCATTTCTTCATCATCAATACTGATCAAACAGTTTATAAAAAGTGTATGTACATGTATCCCATTAATCTGTGCTGATCAGATCAGATACGAAGTACATAGTGCATTGTAACTGGTCAAAGTAAATGACCAGAGGCTTAAATAAACATAAAAATGAGGCCAGTATTTTGGGACTTAATCATTTGCTAATCGTTATATAAGCTGTTTGATCTGTTCTTATTGTGGCTAAAGATGTTGTAAAGTCTTCAGGTCTTGCTGGGACTAATATAACAGGGATTTGAAACATTCATATTTCTTACAATTTCGGTGTTTGGCAGATTTACCTGTAAATCGTCGTATTTTTTAACATTTCTCTGTTGAAACATAGGAAAGTTTTAGTACACTTTACAGCTCCATTTTTCCACTGATTTTAATACAAAGAACACCATTTTATAGAAAAAAGATTGCTGAAAATCCTAGTATATTTTTGGGAAAATAAATTTATTCTAAAGTACACAAACTTTGCTCTTAAACTTGGGTAATTTTGAATTTTTTAGAAATATACAGCGAAATTTTACACTTCATGACGTTTTTTTCAGTACACTTTCTATTTTCCCCAAAATACATTTGTATTTAATGCTACAAAATTTATATGATTGAAAAGATGAAACTTCGATGCCAATCATGGTATATTTATCTTTAAATTTAAATGAAAATTTAGTTGTAAAATACACAGGGAAAAGTTTAGTGTTTGAACTCAAAAATTTATTTCTAAAAATTGCATGAGCGTGGTCACATCAGTCAAAATTTATCAGCACTGTTAAAATTCTTTCCTGCATAAATTATATATGAATATAAACCCAATACAAAGAGCTTTATACTGATAAAATTTCGTAATGGTAGGATGGAATTTGACAGGTAAACTAGCGAGTAAAAGTGAGCAAATTTCTTGATTTTCATTGTTCTGACGCTCATTAATCATCGATAACTGTCATTTGTTTATTGCATGGTTTCTCGATAAGTTTATGACCTCTCTACACAAGAAAACAACCCCTGGTGTATTTATTACCTATTTTGAATTAGGCATGTTAGGATTTCATTGTTGTGTGAATGAAAATTTAATGTTGTAAATATACGATGAATCAGCTTTTCGGCAAATTTTTTAGAATAATTTTATGTTGAGTAAATCAAAAGTTACAGCCGAAAATCGTAGCCTGGACACCGCTTTTTATTCGATCAAACTGGTTTGTTAAATAGTTTCATATCCCTGTTATATTAGTCCCAGGGTCTTGTAATAATTTTTTTAATTTTTAGTACATAGTAAATGGATCTCCCCTTTCGGACTGGCGATAAACTAGGAGTTTCTTATCTCTGTTAATATGCATTGCATTTTAGTCATCTTCTAACCTGAAGTTAAGTTCACAGCAGTCTTCATCTATGGTATCATCTGTACCCGTTGATTTATCATGGGGTTTGCGTTTTGCTAGTTCTTTCCTTGTCCACTGAAAGACTGTAGGCACAGCTTCTTTCAACAAGCGTATACTGAGATTGAATCCAAAAAGTGGTCCATAATCTTCAGGAGTAAAATGTTCGGAGCATACAACAGTCCTCGGTTTGATGGAAAAAGTGGGACCAGGCTCTCGACGAATGTTTGCAATCCACTGTTTACGTAATTCCGGATCTCTTGGAAATCTGTGGAATCGAACATCTTTGTTTCTTAGGTTTCGCCCGTTGTTACTACACTGTGGAACACAACAATGAGCCATTCTTCAAAAATGCAAAGTTGTGTTGTTGTTGATATTTATCTCCCTTTGAACGCGGTAATACTAAAAAGCGCCCGAGAGTGCCCAAGAAAGGTAAAAGTTACCGGGGTAAATTTTTTCAATGCGGGTATCTCTATTTTCAAGGGTGTCTTCGTCAAGGTCCGCGTTCTTCATGCATAGTCATAAAGACATTTAGAATAGTACAGAAGAATACTGACTCTGTTATTTGCTTTTGAAACACCAATTGAATTTCGGGCGCTTTTTAGTATGACCCTTTGAACGGGGTCGCGCTCGATTGGCTGTGCAGAACATGTGCAGTACAGTGTGTTCTGCACAGACGAATCGCATGTCACAGAACAGGAAGTCGCGCTCTCTATGATGGAAGACAAAAGGCGGGAAATATTTCTGAAATAAAACTTGAAATCAAACAGTAGATGAAAAATATATTGTCACATTTACGTTATTTTATACAATACTTTGTGTTTTACTGTGCCCATAATGCAAATTCTGATGTGAAAAGGATCAGAAAATGCTAAACTAGATTCTTTCTTTTAAGGACCTGTTCCACGACACTTTATTCCTGTTCTAACTGTGCAGTACACCCTTTTACTTTTCTTTATTTCAATAGCACTGAAACCCTTCGCTCGCATTCAGAGAGTTGTTGACATCAATAAATATATGTTATTAATCAATTTCATAATTATAACAATCAAGAAAGAAATTTTAATTTGTCAAGAACTTGCAAAATGTTCAAATCAAAACATTTGGCTTCCATCTTGGTCACGTGACTGTTCCACTCACACCACCTCTCCAGTCGGTACAGACGGAACTATGCAGTACAGGTGTTCCGAAACACTCGTTTGCTGTACTGCACGTCCATCACACAATTCACAGGCCGATCGAATGCGACCAGGAGTCCCTAATTGGCGGACGGATGACACCGGAGGAATTTTATCAGTATATTTTCTTAATATCTCGGAAACGGCTTGACATAAAATAAAAATTATTACGGATTCAAAAAAGTTTATTCTAATATCTACATTTCTATTAAAATTTTGTGTTGATGGTCTAAAAATTGACCGGAACGGTTTTACAGGATGTAAAAATTTTCAACTTTTTATTTTTAATATATATAGAGTTAGTGTATTTTGTAAACCATATAATTTTAAGAAACTTTCATATTTTTGAAATTCACATGAAAAAATATTTATCTATTTTTATAAAAAAAAACTAAATCGGTAGAAAAAATACGAATATCTCAATGTTTAACATGCATTTTACAGATCCAAAATCGTGCATATAATAAAAAAGTTATCAAAGATTAAAAATTCTATCCCAATGGTATATAGTGATAATTCTTCGGCTTTGCCAACCAAAAATGTTAATTTGCATATGTAAATTAGATTTTGTGCCGTCACTAATTGGATTCGCGGAAACTCCTATAAACAGTTATCATTTATTTTGTAAAATATATAGCAAAAACAGTTAGCAAAATATGAAAAAAAACTTTAAAGCAAACAGCAGATGTCCAGCCTCGATCACAGGGTCTTCTCTGCCGAAAATCCTTTAGCAGCTGTCCATATGAAGAAGACCAAGTTCAAGTTCGATAAGCCAGTCTATCTTGGAGCCTGCTTTTCAAGTGGATTCGAAGCTCATAATGTACGAGTTCTACTGCAGATTCAACAGGAAACAATACCAAGCTGCTCTTCAACGACGCCGACAGTTTAGTCTTTGAGATCCAGACTCAAGATCCAGACCAGCGACTTCTTCCAGGATATCACCCTACAAGTTGAAGCCAAAATTTGCCACATCAACTCTAGAGAGTGCAACAGAACCAGTGCCGTTCCAAACTACATGTACTAATAAAATTTAAATCTAAAAAAGCATATATATTTTAATTAGATTGTACTGCTTTCTTACCTATATAATTATTTCTTTAATGAACGATTTACAGCTTGGTGTTTATTTTGCTCAAAACACAAGATCTTGAAATTTGTCCAATTCATAACTGAAAACATTTTTGATATAAAAATAAGGAATAAATACCTAAAACGGGGCCTCATGCATAGTAAGTTCAAGACTGCAGCTAGCATCGGCCTTAACGAAACTACATGGCTAGTTGTCATGTTCTCAGTAAATCCTGGTTAACATGTACAAGCAATCCAACTAGCGTCACTGTCCGCGTGGTTAAACTAAATTACTATTCTCAGTCTTGAACTCGGAATCGATATGAAATCGTAAAGGGAAATCAGACATACATATAGGTGACCGTTTGACAAAAAGGCTATTTCCCACTATAAATATTTTGGTACGAGTTTGAAATGATAAGAGTTCCCGATGGTACGAGTTGAATATGGTACGAGTTTGCATTGGTACGAGTTAACTTTTTGTGTTACGAGTTAACATTGGTACGAGTTTGCATTTGTACGAGTTAACTTGTTTCCAACTTTGCCTGGTACGGTTGTAAATTTGAACGACGACATTGATTGAGAGGGGTAGGGGGCAAGACCTTTTTCCAGTAATAAGTTTTTGCGGTTTTTGTGAAATAAATCAGTTTTTGGACCATTTGGTGCATCCTGTTCTGTTGAATTCTCACTCTTGGTATCCGTTTAAGGGAAATATAAAGCATTGATATATTTCTCCGTATATTTTACTATCTAATCACATCATAGAAAAAAATCTGGCACCAGTCAGTAATATTAACATTTCTTCTGGTACAAGTCGGGAGAGAATTTTGCAGGTCAAAAGTTTTAGAAAGAAACCGTTATTCTAAGAACCAATTTACAAAGTTATGGAGATGTAGTATACAACCTTTGACTAATATTTTAGTCCCAGGTACAACATAGCATTAAATATATGATAAACAATGCAAGGAAGTTGAAAAGTGGGTACAAATAACTATGAATCAATTAGGAGGCCATTATACAATTACGTGCCGCATAGGAGGTGGACATCAATAATTGTCAACCAGTAAAGTGTTGTCTTCCCGAGGGCTTTTACACTTAAGAGGTTGACAATTATTGATGTCCACCGACTGTGAGGGTCGTAATTTGTTTATTATACCGATCGACAGACATTTAGTTTTATTTGTAAAGCGGAATAATTACATGTAATGAATTCCGAAAGGAGAAGATATATACAATTTAGAACGTTTTAAATCGATTTTAAAATTACAGGAAGTTTTGTGTGCGTCTGCGCAATTACGTTGCTATTGGTTCAGATAGTAAATCGTGGATTTACCCCTTGAAAATTTTGAAGCCATCCAATCAAAATTAGCGTTACAAACATAAGCGGATTAGGATATGGCTTTTGTGATGTCAGTCATTCAAGATTTTGACAAACAGACATATTTTACATGCATATTGCATGCATTGGTATTTTTACCCTTCTCCTGATTGTAATTATAGTTGCTCCATAAGCAATGAAGACAACCTCCTGTTAAGCGCTTAATTGAATAAAACTTCATGTAAGCGCTCAGGTGATCACGTCAGGTGAGATTCAAAAGGGTTGTCGAGGGTGACAATTATAATGTCTTATGTGACATAACGGTAATGTCCCTCTTTTAGTTCAAATCACTGAGTTGTCAGTGTGGACATAGGGATTGTCATAAGTGATGTGATCAATAATTATCCAACAGAAAGGCAATCTAATTAAAATTAGATCTACCAATTGTTCCTCACAATCACTGCATGGTAGATCTAACAACAGCCCATTCTACTTTCTGTTCTGGTGATCTTTTCGAAATCCTTGGGTTTTATCCTAAGTCCAATGCTTCCAAAATCCTGGAAGCTGCTATCTGATTGGTTGATTTGAAAGGTCATCAGAACAGAGAGTACAATGAAATGTTGTTAGATCTACCATGCAGTGAGTGTAAGGAACAATTTGTAGATATAATTTTAATTAGATTGATAGAAAAGTGTTTTAAAGAGTGAGGTATAATAAATCCTCTTGTTAACTATTCTTTTATTTATAAATATGCAAAGTTAACGAATGTTCTAAAATAGATTTATTGTTCATAAGATAACCATACTTTGAACATTTGGTCTGTTTTTATACATAGCATCTACGATTTTTTTCTCTCATTAACAAAACTGGAACACTCAAACAGGTAATGATATCCATCCCCCAAATCCCCACCCGTACATAAATGACAAACTCTGTCCTTTCTATCAATTCTTCTCCATCGTCCTACTTCTGAAAGTAACTTATGGTTCGAGGTTCTAAATTTACATTGTCCATGGATTGTTCGTTCTTTTGATTGACGGTTCGGTTCTCTCTTACTTTACATTATAAAAACTTTGTCGTCCAAAATGTCTAAATAATTCTAAAATTCAGTTTTAAATAACTTATAATTATCCCCTTTGAAGAGTTTTCCGCTTGAATTAACGTGTTCTAGTTTTCTTTGACACTTCTAGTTCTTCTTTGTATCGATATATTCCTCCAATCATCGTGTCACTTACGAGATTAAAACCGATAGGACTGATTTGATCACTAGTTAACAAATCGACATAGTCGCTTGGTTCGGAATAGTATTTTATTTGTGGCATAATGGATCTTTGACCAAATTTTCCCCAGAAGCTGTTTAACATCAATTTGGCTAAAGCTCGTAACCCGGGTTCTTCTTTATTTTATCGTAGTCTAATAATATCCTTTCTCTGTCGTAGTAATCTCTGATATAGCTATGTTTGTCTTCTTCAGTTTGACACCATTCTGGCCATCCGCTAGCTTCCTGTTTCATTTTCAGGAAAGTGTTGACTTATTTGGTAAAGAGTCCTCCTGTCTTAGTCGTTTGATCGTATTGGTCCATGTCAAAATGTCAGACTTCATAGATTCTGTCTATCTGATATCCTTTCTCTAACGCTTTCTTTAGTTCATTGGTGACTCGGGTTCCGGTGAAAGCCCTTTCCTCGTCTATTTGTTGACAAGGCATTTGTTGACTGGATTCGGCACAGGCTTTACATAACGTGAACAATAGTTTGTTGATTGTTTTTGCAGGGAGTACTGGGATGTAGAGTCCTCTCGGTGGAGGTACTTTGCATTTGATGAGTCCTTCGTATTGCTGTATATCTTTGAAATTCTCCGTGATGACGGTTGGGTGTCCCACGAGTATCTTGTCGTTCTTGTTGATGTAAGGGTACAGTGAAGTTACGTCGCAGTAATCAATGTTTTCACCGTCAGAAGCTTCTTTGTACATTGTAAACGCTTCTGTACGGCCTCCGTAAAAGGTATCTCTGGGTTCCAATGGGTAAACAAATTCGAGGGTGTTTACGAAACTTTGTATGTGAGGATCCCTCTGTATTTCTCTACCGAAATCGCATTCCCATACACCGACATGGGTATAGTATGCATAGATATAGTAAACATCCATGCCAGAACAACCATTGTATTCAAAGACTTTATTGTCGTGGTATCCATTGACCTTGCATGCACCAATTTCCTTCTCACCGTCATTACGAGCGTGCTGTATCCGAATACCGTGCACTTCAGATAGATATTGTAGCCATTTCATTGCTTTAATGGAGTCTTTCTCTTGTTGTCGGTAGCCGAGGGCGGGTATGATGCCTGTAGTATCCGGTTTTAAAAACAAAGTGCGAAACACCAATTTACAAGCCGATGCTATCGTAATGCATTGTTGGAATTGATCGATTTCTCCGTGTCCGTCGGTGGATGTCATCTCCATGAATAATTCTCTGAACTTGAGACAGGCTTTTCTCAGTATGTCTACATCGGAACGACAATAACGCAACAGTTCTTGGTGCAAGTCGAACATGGACTTCCAGTCTGCGTTGTACCATTCGAAGAAGGCACTTCTTTCCTCGAGCTGTATTTTTTCTGGTTGGTAATACTTGACATCTGGTAGGCGGTTGAGTATCACGGATTGACTTTCTTTAGTGTTGAATAGGTGAGGAAAGTATCCTTTCTTGAGCTAATTCAAGCCGAACATTTTTGGTAGTTTGGATAATGCCATCGGTAAAAAGTCCATTGAGTCAATAATTCTGATGTTGCAGTCAGGTACGGTGACGGCTATATTCTTCGTTCCATTCGGAAACACATCTGGTAATATTCCTTCGTTATACAAGTAGTTTAAGATAGGGTAACTGTCGTATCCTTTAAAGTTGTGGCACAGGACGGTAGCTCCGATAATTTTTCCAGAGAATAGCCATTGGCAGAAGTGGTCGGTGGTTTCAGGTCCGGTAAATACTAGTTCGTTTTTCCCACATTCTGCATAGGACGTGTGTTCATCGATTCTGTTATTCATACACTTCAAACAGACTTTGTGTACCACACACAGATTCGGCTAGTGTTCGTAGGAGCCACATTTTTAAATGTTTACAATTTGAACATTTACCGGTTTCGTCTGGATTGTATCCTTGATTGCACTGGACAAGGTCATTCTGGGTACATTCGAAATCGAAGAAAATATAAGTCTGTTTCTTTTGTCCATCCTTGATATTAGCGGGTAGCATGTAGCACTGATGTCCTGATGGGTAGAAATCTTTACATGTTTTGCAGTAGACCTTTCCACATATATGATCCCCATACCTTTTGTTCACGGTTTGTCCACAGGTTGGGCATTTGTAGTATGTAGTGTAGGTAGAGTTTCCCGCTGATGTCATCTGTTGGTGAAGATCGAAACATGTCGACCCTTTAGAATACCGTCCACAGTCGGTACAAAGTATCCACTCGTCATTTTCGATTTGGTCGTGAATTGTACGACAATAATGGCATACGTTATTGCACGAATGCTGTTCTTTATGGTCGTATCCTTTATTGCATTTTCTACAGTAATAGACACGTGACAGGAAATCCGGCATACTTGTAAAGAGATCGTAATATGGTTCTCGTGGTAAAACAGGTATATCTTCTTCTCGGCTTCGGGTCCTTGAATATAACAGTGTGGAATTGCTCTTCGGATACGACATGAATCTGATACTCTGGTAGAATTTCTTGGAATCGTTTGATCTCTTCAATACCACATTGTTGTAAAGGTACCCCTGCTTAAGCATGTAACTCTACTCACAACTCCCCCTGAATGCGCCGGCCCTGTCTTATAGTGTCCCATTTTTCGTGTCCATCAATTTTAGCCTAAACCGTAACGATCGCTCTGGCACATCAAAGGTCGTCTTTGTTTTTAATCTGAATGATTGAAGTTTACTAGAAAGGAATCTTTTTATATTAATATAGTCGGTTGTCTTTCGTCCGCTACCCGTTGGCATGATAACGTGGGTGACTTCCATTTCGACGTCTTCTGTCAATGTTAACTTTTCGTTGGATTGCACAACGCGTTCCACTTCGTCCAATAATAGATTGCTAGTTAGTTGATCGACTCTGATGACCGTCATGACAATGGGGAAGTCCAGATCAGGTGTCTGTAGTGAAATTTGCACTAAGTCTTCTGGCTTTGTAAATGTGGTCACTTTCTTCAAGATGGCGTCAAAAAGCTCGTGTTGAAGGGTCTGGACGTTGATCTCTTTGAACTGGATTTGGTACTGGGTAGCCGTGGTTTGAAATCTTGGTGCACTTTTTCGACCTATCTTTAACTCGAACATGTCTTCGGGTTTTGGGGGTTTAGCACTAGCTCCTCCGACTTGATGTCTTTCCTGAGTGTGACGCTCTAAAGCAGATGGTCGACAGAACGTTGCATGACATTCCATACATTGGTATCTAGGCTTGTCGTGGTTTTTCAGATGTACTTCCAAGTTAGCTTTCCTCGTAAACCGCTTGGGACAAATGATACAAGCAAAGGTAATATGGTCTCTAAACATTCTGAAGTGGCTCAACAATTATCTTTTGCTGTCAAAGGACTGGTGACAATATCCGCATGAATGCATCTGTAAAAGATAACACACATTACGTTTTAATTATATTTTATTGATTATTAATACACATTCTATATTAGTACATTATATTACTATTTCTGTATTATTGATCACCCATTTGGTTTCAAGAACTTATTTAGCGGTCAATTAAACTTTAATTTCAAAATTTCTATTAGGCTTCAATGCAATTTATTTTCAATTCACTTACCTTTGTTTTGTTTATCTTTGCCGGGGATGTCTGTTCAATTCGGCTGTTAGTTGAAGAATGAGAAAGCTCCTCGATGCGTCTGATTTTATATAAGAAGACGCTTGAAACGACGGTTCTGATTGGCCGGTTATTTTTGTTACGGGCTCTCTGATTGGTCGACTATCCTGTGTTCTTATTGGCTGGATTTATCAGAAAGTCGGTGTCCCATTGGTTGAATTCGCTGTAATTTGATTGGTCGGTTCTTTTCCCTATTCTTTTCTTTCTTTTAAGAGATCGAATATTCCAGAAGATGATGCAATCGATGGCGTCAATTTTCAAGGTTTACGGATCGATGAGTCTATTGAATTTTAAGGACGCGAATCATAATAGGAGTGTTTCATCTGTGAACATTTTATGAATTTTATTATTAAGATTTTATTATATGTTAGTTGTATTGATTTTCTAACGCTTTTCATAACTTTTCTTCAATGTCCAACATAATTTAATTTACAAATGTTTATCCTATTTTTACCTTTATTTCCCACAATTTACCCTCTTTCTTTTATCTTTAAACTGCTATAACCCGTAAATTGACTCCTCCTTTTTTAACTCCTGTTTCCTCTTTATGGACTCCTCCTTTGACTCTTCAACTCCTATATCCTCTCAAATACTTTAGAATATTTAAGTTTTAACTCCCAAATATTCATATTTGACTTACATTTTTTCCAAGATTCTTAATTCATTGTCATTACGGCTCCTAATTTCTAACAAATTTATCACTTCTACATGATTTGTTCATACTTTTTTATGTATTGTTTGTTTTGTTTTACTATTTTGTACATATTTGTTCAAGATTTGTCTAATTTATTTTTATTTGTTTGAATTTAACAGACGCGTTTTTGTTAAGTTTAATATTTTTGTAACTTATTTGTATTTTGTTTTGCAATTTTTCAAATTTTATCACATATGTTTTGATTATTTCCGCGTTCGTTAAGGGAGTACGAGTGTCAGAAATTTTGTAATTAGAATTAAAATTCTGACCTTTTGTTTTGAAGAGGACTACTGATGGAACAACTTGAGGAAAAAATTTTGAAAATAAATGTAGGATTTTTTTAGATATAAGACCTCAAAATTTCGGCGGGAAACAGATCTCTCTAGAGTTTTCCTTCAATTTGCATAACATTTTTATAGGCCTTTAAATATATAAAGTTATAATTGGAAGTTGATTAAATTTTATACACAGTCTATTTCATGTATTTTAAAGTGACTTATGACCAAGAAAATGTGATCCATGTGCAAAAAATTTTAGCACTGTTTGAATGGATAAAACCCGAGGATATAGAATGCTTCTGAAATCTGAGACTCGTACTCCCTTAAACAATTTTGTAACTATTTGTATGTTGTTTAGTATGTTTTAATTTTTTTTACTCATTAATCAATTATTTCAATTCTATCACACGTGTTTCGTTAATTCTAATAATTTTTTATGACTATTGTGAGTTTTATTTGCTATGTTTTAAGAATTTTGTACGCATTTTTCAATTTAATTTTCACTCTGTTTAACTTTTATCACATCTGTTTTGTTATTTTTCATGTTTTCATGAGTATATTTTATGTTGTTTTACAATTTTTGTTAAGATTATGTGTACATATTGTTTTAATGTGTGCATTTTGTGTTAATTTTGATAAATTTTCGTTTTAATTGTGTTTTTTATTTTAATTTTGTGCGTTTTTCTTGGTATTTCCAGGTTTCTGCGGCGGCGAGACCTATTTGTCTTCTGTGCGGCGGTGAAATTGACGTTCTTAGCGTTTTATTCTCGAGAATTACTGGATTTTTTCTTGATCTTTTCAGTTTTGTGCGGTGGACATTCGGCTGCTGCTTCTGATGGTTCGGGTCAGAATATTGCTGCTGCTTCTGCTGGGTCGTGTCAGAATATTGCTGCTGCTTCTGCTTGGTAGTGTCAGAATATTGCTGCTGCTTCTGCTGGGTCGTGTCAGAATATTGCTGCTGCTTCTGCTGGGTCGTGTCAGAATATTGCTGCTGCTTCTGCTGTGTCGTGTCAGAATATTGCTGCAGCGGTTTGGGATATTGCTGCTGTTCATCGGTTTCGGAATCGTTATTTTTCCTAAAGTAGTGGGTATTATATTCGGAGGGACACTTCGACTCATAACAACCATAGGGGCTCATCAGCAGTTTTATCACAAAATGAGTTTCTTAGACCAAATGAAGCAAAGTTATCAGTTTTATATATAAAAAAATTTATAATGTAAAATAAATTTGAAACCAATCAGAATTTGAGAAACTTTGAAATAAACAAAACTTAAAGGGCTCATCAGCTCAGACTGTTCTCTGCTTCTGCCAGAAGGGCTCATCAGCCAATGTCAGCCATAAGGGCTCATCAGAGCCATATTTGTTATGGTATAATGATTTCATTTGCACAAAAACATCTTTACATATGTTTTATATGAGAAATTTAATTCAAAGTGACTTCAAATATTATTTCATACCAATAGCCCTTTCAAAAATGTAAATTTACCTGATGAGCCCTTCTGGCTGTAAACAAAAAGAGATAAAATCAGATGTGGCTTGACAGTTAGAGCATTAAATCAATCATTAGGCATTATAAATTGTTCCAATTAAATAGCTTGAACTTAAATTCTATAGTTTTTATTAATTACTTAGCAAAACCAATTACATTTACCAAAATATTTTTTTTTTCAATATCCGAATGTAATGTTCTTTTTATGGTAATAAGTTGTCTAAGAATATTCGAAAGTTACAATTTGGTATGAGAAAGCACAAGTAATATCATTTTAAATAATTCTACCGAAAATTTTCTCATTTTTTCTCATAAATTTTTCCTCAACTTTCTGTAAAATTAAGGAGTGTGAATAAGTTATTTGATTAAAAAGAAATGACAAATGGATAAGATTTTCACAAAAAGCTATAGGAAACTCAATACTAAATCTACAAAAGGTAATAAGATTTTATCATCTAAATAAAGTTTACATCATACCTTATGTTAATGAGCCCTTCAATTATTCTTACTTTCATAATTTTGAAACAACCAGAAGGGCTAATCAGCATTTATGTCCAAATATAGCACAACTAATGACAGATTTAAGATAAGTAAATATGTAAAAGGAAAGATCTAAATCTAAGATAGTATTTAACGTAAAAGAAATGAGGCTTTCTACATCATGTGATTTCAGGTATATATCAAAACTTTTAAAAAGTTAAAAAATGCCGATGACCCCGTCTGGTTGTTATGAGTCGACTTGTAACATGATTCAAGGGTTCATAAAAAATAACAACGTCATTGTCAATTTCATAGTTTATTTTCTCCGTCATGAGACAGACACGGGTCGGAGATCCAGCCAATCAGAACACAGGATAATCGACCAATCAGAGAGCCCGTAACAAAGATAACCGGCCAATCAGAACCGTCGTTTCAAGCATCTTCCTGTATAAAATCAGATGCATCGAGTAACTTTCTCATTCTTCAACTAACAGCCGAATTGAACAGACGTTCACAGCGAAGATAAACAGAACAAAGGTAAGTGAATTTAAAATAAATTACATTGAAGCCAAATAGAAATTGTGAAATTAAAGTTTAATTGACCGCTAAATAAGTTCTTGAAACCAAATGGGTGATAAGTAATACAGAAATAGTAATATAATGTACTAATATAGAATGTGTATAATAATCAATAAAATATAATTAACAAGAGAATCTGTGTCAATGGACACTATGCCCCGCTACTGATCATACATAATTCATGACCATGAGTGACATTTATTTTATCATCTATTCTATAAACCTAGAGGTTAACATGAAATTTTACCTAGCAACCATCAAATATCTATTGTTGCTGGGTAAAATTTCGAAAATTAAATGGTCTTAGAGAGTTTCATGAATTTTACAAAATTGGGATCAAGAATTTCTGCAATCCATGTTTGGGAAATGACTACTTTAACTATAAAGTATTGAATTCACACTGTTGCTAGATAGAATTTTCAAGATGACATATTCTTATTTCAGAATATTCACCATAATTGGAATCAAAGATTTTTGTAATTCAATTATTGAAAATTTGTGTTTTGACAAAGAGAAATTCAAAAATGTATGGTTGTTAGGTAAAATTTCAAAAATTAAATGGTCTTAGAGAGTTTCAGGAAATTTACCAAAATTGGAATCAAAGATTTTTGCAATTCAGTTATTGAAAATTGGTGTTCAAGACATATACAAATTAAAAAATAAATGGTTGGTAGGTAAAATTTCCAAAATCAAATGGTCTTAGAGAGTTTCAGAAATTACCAAAACTGGAATCAAATATTTGTGCAATTCAGTTAGTGAAAATTTGTGTTTAGACAAAAAGAAATTCAAAAATATATTGTTGCTAGGTAAAATTTCCAAAATCAATTGGTCTTAGAGAGTTACAGGAAATTTACCAAATCTGGAATCAAAGATTTTTGCAATTCAGTTACTGAAAATTGGTGTTTTGACAAAAAGAAATTCAACAAGATGTGTTTTGTGAAACACTAATGCACCCGAGTAGAAATAAAGAAGAAACATTTAGCAACTTTGAACAATGAATGTCCTTCTGACAAAATAATTTGTAGAAATAAATTCTGGTATCAACTGAAAATTTAATCATATCAAATGATAATTGCAATTGGATGCAAACACAGAATTC
Organism: Modiolus philippinarum; assembly: GCA_002080025.1. Taxonomy (NCBI): domain Eukaryota; kingdom Metazoa; phylum Mollusca; class Bivalvia; order Mytilida; family Modiolidae; genus Modiolus; species Modiolus philippinarum. The sequence goes on from MJUU01045038.1 coordinate 66,625, forward strand.
ACCCAAATAAACCCCTCCATTCATTTTCCAAGCATTAATAAGAAAACAATGTTCACCCCCCCCCCCCTTGGAACATTCATAGTCAACTCATTGTGTTCTGTCTATCAGTATTATCAGTACTTTGATTACACCAGGCATTATCAATACTGGTTCCCCAAAAGTGGAGGAATACACAGAAGTGAAGAAATGAAATAATAGATATTTTTAGTAACATCCCTCATCATTGATCTATATATAATACATATATAAATACCTGTAAAACGAAAGTGACTAAATGAAGAAAATATGCTGAATGATTTAAAAAATCTTTTTTTTACAAAAAAATTCCATGGATATCAAGAAACATTTCATCATAAATGAGTTTGATTTCTATATATATAAAATAAAACAAAATATAATTTCATTTTTCTGGTGAAATTTTACCGGACAGTCACATGCCAAGGTCAAGGTTACGATGTCAAATATTCTGGTACCAACTGAAAGGTCTCTCCACAACGAATACACATGCAAAATATGAATGCCCTATCACGTACCATTCAAAAGATATGCTCAATGTTAAAGTTTTTAAGCAGTTGTTTACAGGCCAAGGTCAAGGTCACAAGGTCAACTATTCTGGTTCCAATTAAAAGGTCTTGCCACAAGGAATGCACATGCAAAATATGAAAGCCATATCAGTTACCATTCAAAAGATATACCCAATGTTAAAGTTTATTATTTTTTTCAAAAAGTCCATCAAATGTCAAGGTCATGAGGTCCAAAAAAAAATTTGGTATCGTTTGAAAGGTCTTGCTACGAGGAATACACATGCAAAATTAAGAGCCCTATCACTTACAATTCAAAAGATATACCCAATGTTAAAGCTTTTTGTGGACAAACAGACAAACAGACAGACAGATCAAAAACTATATGCCCCCCGAATCTTCGATTCACGGGGGCATAAAATATATGATTGCTAAGTACAATTTCCAAAATTACATGGTCTTTGAGAGTTTCAGAGAATTTACCAAAATTGGAATCAAAGATCTTTGCAATTCAGTTATTGAAAATTGATATTTTGACAAAAAGAAATAAAAACTAGAGAATGTGTCTGTAAGACACAGATGCCCCACCAATAAATTTATCGCAACAGATAAACTCAAGTCAATCATTCATAAAATCAGTTCCCTGTCACTGAATTGTGATGAAATAAAAAATTTAACCAAGTCATTCAACCATAAAATGTAGGTCATGGTCACCCAATTGTTGGTGAAATGCACAGATCTCTTTTAGCTTAATGCTACTGTGAAATATTATGATGCTACAATACATAGTAGTTGAGAAATAGACTTAAACACAAAATTTAACCAAAGTCACTGAAGCGTAAAATGCAGGTCAAAGCCACCTAATTCTCAATGATTTGGGTAGTTATCATCAAGGCAATTAATTTGATGAAACATCATTGTATCATAACATGTAGTTTTTGAGAAATGGACACAAAACTTAACTAAACCAGAGTCACTCAACCATGAAATATAGGTCAAAGTATCAAACTGCCTAGTGAACTATGTAGTAGAACATCTACCTACTGGTCTACTATCATTGTTCTATACCTTACAGTTTCTGAGAAAGGGACTTAAACACAAAACTTAACCGGACGTACGGACGGACGGAAGGACGGGCAAGGGAAACACTATATGCCCCTTCCACATTCGTGGGCGGGGCATAAAAATTATGGTTGCTAGGAAAAATTTCCGAAATTAAATAGTCTAAGAGTTTCAGGAGTTTTACTCAACTTGAAATCAAAGATATTTGCAATTCAATTTAAAAAAATGGCTGTTTAAACAAAAAGGTTAAAATATGCTATGAAGAATTTCAAAAATTAAATCGATGAGCATTAATATAAAAAAATAATCACAAAATTCGAAGCCAATGAACCTTGACCTTGAAGTCACTACATCTGTTTGACACCAAAACATTGCAATTCATGTCATGATCTATCTGCATACAAAGTTTACTAAAGATATTAAACTTCCTTCGAGGTAAACTACCTTCAACCTACACCTTAACCTGTAGTATATCAAATATTCACTGCTTATATTCAAAGTCATTGACCCATGACATTGAGGTCACAACATCCGTTTTATTTCAAAATGTTGCAGTTTACGTCATGGTCTATCTGTGTACAAAGTTTCATCAAGATATCAAACCTCCTTCAAGGTAAACTACCTTCAACCTACACCTTAACCTAAGCATTACGGACGTACGTACGCACGTACGGACAGCGTACCCGAAAACTATATACCCCTCCTACTTCGTAGGCGGGGCATAGAAAGTAATGTTTGTTATCTTTTACAGATGCATTCATGTGGATATTGTCACCAGTCCTTTGACAGCAAAAGAGAATTGTTGAGCCACTACAGAATGTTTAGAGACCATATGACCTTTGCTTGTAGCATTTGCCCCAAGAGGTTTACGAGGAAAGCTAACTTGGAAGTACATCTGACAACCATGACAAGCCTAGGTACCAATGTATTGAATGTCATGCAACGTTTTGTCGACCATCTGCTTTAGAGCGTCACACTCAGTAGCTAGTACTAAACCCCAAAAGCCCGAAGACATGTTCGAGTTAAAGATAAAAGGTCGAAAAAGTGCACCAAGATACCAAGATTTCAAACCACGGCTACCCAGTACCAAATCCAGTTCGAAGAGATCAACGTCCAGAGCCTTCAACAAGTACTACAAACGTTGTACGAGCTTTTTGACGCCATCTTGAAGAAAGTGACCACATTTACAAAGGCAGAATTAGTGCAGATTTCACTACAGACACCTGATCTGGACTTCCCGAATGGCCATGCCGTTCATGAGCGTCATGCGCAACTAACTAGCAATCTATTATTGGACGAAGTGGAATGCACTGTGCAATCCAACGCAAAGTTTACATTGACAGAAGACGTCGAAATAAAAGTCACCCACGTTATCATGCCAACGGGTAGCGGACGAAAGAAAACCGACTATACTGATATAAAACGATTCCCGTCTAGTAAAACTTCAATCATTCAGATTCAAAACAAAGACGACCTTTGTTGTGCCATAGCGATCGTTACGGCTAAGGCTAAAATTGATGGACACGAAAAATGGGACACCGGCGCATTCAGGAGGAGTTGGCAGAAGAGTAACATGCTAAAGCAGGGGTACCTTTACAACAATGTTTTATTGAAGAGATCAAACGATTCCAAGAAAGTCTACCGGAGTATCAGATTCATGTCGTATCCAAAGAGCAATTCCACACTGTTATATTCAAGGACCCGAAGCCGAGAAGAAGATATACCTGTTTTACCACGAGAACCATGTTACAATCTCTTTACAAGTATGCCGGATTTCCTGTCACTTGTCTATTACTGTAGAAAATGCAATAAAGGATACGACCATAAAGAACAGCATTCGTGCAATAACGTATGCCATTATTGTCGTACAATTCACGACCAAATCGAAAATGACGAGTGGATACTTTGTACCGACTGTGGACGGTATTTTAATAGGTCGACCTGTTTCGATCTTCACCAACAGATGACGTCAGTGGGAAACTGTACCTACACTACATACTACAAATGCCCAACCTGTGGACAAACCGTGAACAAAAGATATGGAGATCATATATGTGGAAACGTCTGCTGCAATTCATGTACAGGTAGAAGATTTCTACCAATCAGGACATCAGTGCTACATGCTACCCGCTAATATCAAGGACGGACAAAAGAAAAGACTTATATTTTCTCCGATTTCGAATGTACCCAGAATGACCTTGTCCAGTGCAATCAAGGATACAATCCAGACGAAACCGGTAAATGTTCAAATTGTAAACATTTCAAATGTGGCTCCTTCGACCACCAGCCGAATCTGTGTGTGGTACACAAAGTCTGTTTGGAGTGTATGAATAACAGAATCGATGAACACACGTCCTGTGCAGAATGTGGGAAAAACGAACTAGTTATTGGATGTGGTTTGTTTCCATTGATTTATTCACTTTTTACCTTTTCGGGGCCATTTAAGGCTTACTATATGGTGTGAGGTTCCTCACTATGTTGAAGACCATGTGGTGACCCCTAGATGTTTTGTTTTGGGTCGTTTTAACCTGGATACGGGATGTTGTCTCCTTGACATTTACCCCATTTCCTTTCTTTTTCATAGTATTTACCGGACCTGAAACCACCGACCACTTCTGCCAATAGCTATTCTCTGGAAAAATCAACGGAGCTATCGTCCTGTGCCACAACTTTAAAGGATACGACAGTTACCATATCTTAAACTACTTGTTTACCGAAGGAATATTACCAGATGTGATTCCGAATGGAACGAAGAATATGGCCGTCACCGTACCTGACTGCAACATCAGAATTATTGACTTAATGAACTTTATCAAAACTACCAAAAATGTTTGGCTTGAAATAGCTCAAGAAGGGATACTTTCCTCACCTATTCAACTCTAGAAAAAATCAATCCGTGATACTCAACCGCCTAACAGATGTCAAGTATTACCAACCAGAAAAAAAAATACATCTCGAGGAAAGAACCGCCTTCTTCGAATGGTACTACGCACACTGGAAGTCCATGTTCGACTTACACTAAGAACTGTTGATTTATTGCCGTTCTGATGTGGACATACTGAGAAAAGCCTGTCTCAAGTTCAGAAAATTATTCATGGAGATGACATCCACCGACGCACACGGAGGAATCGATAAATTCCAACAATGCATTACGATAGCACCGGCTTGTAACTTTGTGTTTCGCACTTTGTTTTTTAAAACCGGACACTATGGGCATAATACCCGCCCTCGGCTACCGACAACAAGAGAAACACTCCTTTAAAGTAATGAAATGGCTACAATATCTATCTGAAGTGCACGGTATTCGGATACAGCACGCTCGTAATGGCAGTGAGAAGGAAATCTGTGCATATAAGGTCGATGGATACCACGACAATAAAGTCTTTGAATACAACGGTTGTTTCTGGCACGGATGTTTATGTTGTAATAGTGCCTTGACCGTCAATCCAGTAAACAATATGAAGATGTGTGAATTACACCAGCGCACATTGGATAGGAAAAAAAATAGAAAACCAAGGCTATACCCATGTCGGTGTATGGGAGTGCGATTTCGATAGAGAAATACAGAGGGATCCGAGGACGGAGGACGTACAGAAGCGTTTACAATGTACAAAGAAGCTTCTGACGGTGAAAATATTGATTACTACGACGTAACTTCACTGTACCCCTAAATCAACAAGACCGGCAAGATACTCATGGGACACCCAACCATCATCGAGGAGAATTGCAAAGATATACAGCAATACGAAGGACTTTCCTGAAAATGAAATAGGAAGCTAGCGGATGGCCAGAATGGTGTCAAACTGAAGAAGACAAAAATAGCTATATCAGAGATTACTATCACAGAGAATGGTTATAATTAGACTACGATAAAGTAAAGAAGAACCCGGGTTTACGAGCTTTAACAAAATTGATGTTAAACAGCTTCTGGGGAAAATTTGGTCAAAGATCCAATATGCCACAAATAAAATACTATTCCGAACCAAGCGACTAAGTCGATTTGTTAACTAGTGATCAAATCAGTCTTATCGGTGTTAATCTCGTAAGTGACACGATGATTGGAGGAAGATATTGATACAAAGAAGAATTCGTCGAAGACTCGGGACGGACCAACGTGGTCGTTGCTGCCTACACTACAGCCTAAGCGAGACTGAAGCTGTATAGGTATTTGGAGAAGTTGAACACCCGCGCAATCGACACAGATACAGATTCCATTGTATTCACTTCCCAACATACAGAGTGGAAACCACAATAAGAAGACTACTTAGAAGAACTAACAGATGAGAAAGTTGGCAATAGAATTATAGAATTTGTAACCGGTGGATATAAAAACTATGCCTATATGCCAACAGATTAGCTGCAACGGGCAACGATGGGACCGAAACTGCATGTAAAGTGAAGGGAAGAACACTTAACTACAAGAACACCCTGATCATCAACTTTGATACGACTAAAGACATGGTGATTAACAACAGAAACGATGTGGAGACTATGAGTGATAATTTCCGGATCATACGAGAAAATATGAAACTACTGTCCGTATATCAAGATAAAGACTATAGAATCGTATTTGACAAAAGAGTGGCCATGGACGATTATAGCACGGGCCGTATGGATTTTAAATTGTACAGGCATCCTGTGGATGGCTCTCCGCCCTATGCTTCTTTCATGACGGGGAAAATAAAATATGTATATATGTAAATTATCGGCAATCTTAGTTTCATAATAGAGAATTCTTCAAAAGGACAGTAGTGTTACCGTGTGCGACCAATATAAGTAAAATAAAGGACTACGCCGAGCGCAGCATGATACGACCGCAGCATGTCGAATACTGAAATTTGAACAAGTGTAATTCAAAATCAATGAGGACACAGTAAAGAGCTTGATACAGTTATTAAATGAACACAATAAAGAGCTTGAATCAGTTGCAATTTTGGCCCCTTTGGCCCCTTCAGCTCAGAAACGGGAAAAGCTATGCCAAATTTGTTGACTTACTACTGAAAGCTTATATCAAGAAGAATCCAAGGAAAAAAATCTGATCGAAATCCGATGAATAATAAGGATTTCAAATATTTCGAAAAATTACAATTTTGGCCCCTTGTAGCTCGAAAACGGTAAGAGTTACGCAAAATCCGCTGACATACTACTGACAGCTTACATCAAGAGGAATCCAAAGAAAAAATCCTATTGAAATCCGATGAAAAATAAAGATTTCACATATTTCAAAAATTTGCAATTTTGGCCCCTTTGACCTCTTGTAGCTCGGAAACGGTAAGAGCTACGCAAAATCTGTTGAATTACCAATGAAAGCTTATATCAAGAGGAATTCAAAGAAAAATCCCATCGAAATCCGATGAAAAATAAAGATTTCACATATTTCGAAAATTTGCAATTTTGACCCCTTTGACCCCTTGTAGCTCGGAAACGGTAAGAGCTACGCAAAATCTGTTTGCATACTACTGAAAGCTTATATCAAGAGAAATTCAAAGAAAAAAAAAACATTGAAATCCGATGAAAAATAAAGATTTCACATATTTCGAAAATTTGCAATTTTCGCCCCTTTGACCCCTTGTAGCACGGAAACGTTAAGAGCTACGCAAAATCCGTTGGCATACTACTTAAAGCTTATATCAAGAGGAATTCAAGGGAACAAAATCCTATCAAAATCCGATGAAAAATAAAAATTTCAGGTAATCCGCAAATTTGCAATTTTGGCCCCGTTCGGCCCCTCACAGTTGGGAAAGGAAACAAGTTCCCAAAAATATAAAAGTTGAGCTCACTAATATGTTATATTGATGATCCCCCCCACCGACTATTTTTTTCGTTCCTCAAAAAATAGTCGGTAGGGTAGATAATCAATATAACATATTAGTATTGTGTTTAAAAAAAAAACAGCCGGAGGTGTTAAAAAGTTACACAGAAAAAGTGAAAAAAAAATGTTGACTCCACCTTCCCAAAAAAAATAGCCAGGAGTACAGCTAAGAAATGAAAAAATATCCGCAAAGTTCATCACGTTAATTTTGTTCCTGGTGTGTGTATTGATTACAATATGCAAATGAGTTTTAAATAAACTAAATCGATCATTGTAAATATTTACCTGGTTGTCAAGAGAATGTTTACACGTTATAACTTAGATGATGTTGTCGTCATTAGCTTGAAAAAGAAATAGAAAATTCATCTAAATTGTTGGATTATTTAAGAAATGCAGAATTAGTGTATTTCAGGGATGTGGTCCACGAAACAGTCTGTTATTATTACTGAATATTATAAAGAAGAAATGCCTCAATTAATTGGAATATATCTATTGCATATCGACTATATACAAACATTATGTATCTTGGTAACGGCGCTCTAGCTAGAGCACGAAAAATCAATTAACGACTGGGATAACTTTGTATATATAAGTAGTGACTTTTTCTCAATGCTATATTTAGAAACGGTTATGCATAACCGGGGTAGTTTCGTAACAATATCGGGGTTTGATTATTAATTGTGGAGTGTATTATGTCTTGTCTTTTTGTAATAAAGTATTTTTAATGTCAAACGAAAATTTTGTTTAAACTGTAATTAACAAA
>MJUU01045039.1:32532-43211 GCA_002080025.1 Modiolus philippinarum
GAGTCTTTTTGTGTATTTATTATTTAGCCATTCACCACATATAGGGGTGGGGGGAGGGCCGGACCCAAGAAAACGAGTTTAGCCCCGCCGCAATTTTTGTGCTTGTCCCAAGTCAGAAATATGTTGGTCATTGGCTTGTCATTGTCTTCTTATAAAATTTTAGTTTCTTTACATTCGGGTTATTGGATGTGGTTTGTTTCCATTGATTCGTTCACTTTTTACCTTTGTTGATGCCATTTAGGACTTGGTACATGGTTTGAGGATCCTCTAGACCCCCAGATGCTTTGTTTTGGGTCGTTTTAACCTGGATACGGGATGTTGTTTCCTTGACATTTACCCCATTTCCTTTCTTTTTCATATTTACTCATGTGCCAACACTCTTATGCTAACTACCTCATTATCAGATAGACCGGTATATTCAAAATTGGCTTTTTTTATCTCTCGAAGTGTGGAATCCGTAAAAAAAGATTTCTTGTGTGGGAGATGTATGCTCTTTATATATTTCAATTATAGTGTTTTTTGTTCTGGTGAGAATTTCTAGCATGGAGTGAACATGTTCAACGAGGCTTGTGTCTTATAAGAAGCAGGAGATGCCCTGCTCTATCGGAGCTCCTGATCTCACCCATGGTTTTTATTGGGTCCGTGGTGCTCATCTGTTTGTGCGTCTCCATTTCTCTTTTCTCTCCCATACTCATGTTGTGTCCTTGTTTCTGGGTGTTTCCTATGTTGCCCCTGTCCCGGGATTGTTCGGTTTAGTTCGGTTCTCACATACTATACGTGGATATACTATCATTATTTTTCAAAAAGTTATTCTTCCAACCTGTTTATAGTGAAAACGTCTCACTATTTTATTTTGCCAAGTTTTGTTACTTTTGTCTCAATGAGTAACCCGTGGTTGTTTATGTGTTGTGATTGTAATCTACTAGTCTTTTTGTCGATACGAATACTTTGCAAGTTAATGCTATTCTTGTTGATGATGGATCTTGGGGAACTTAAAGACATGGATAAAGTTTTTTTTTAGATCTAGCAATCTTTCAATGTGCTAAATATACATAAAGGATGGGTTCTTATTTGGATAACTTCTCCTATAGTTATAAAGCTTTAAAGTCTTAAATTGAGTGAATGGAAATAATGAAATTGTCAACAAAAAAGAGCGAAATTGAATAAATGGTAAATGAAAAGATATGGAGAAAATGCACATGAGACAAAGTCTCTACAAATACATGGTAAAAACAAGTAAAGGAACAACGCTTTTATGGTTGTTCTTCATCTTGAAGTCACCATTAGGCCCTCAACAATGAGCTGTACTCATACCTCATAATAAGTTCAAGACGGCCCCTAGCACCGGTTTGAGCGGAATTCTTTGCTAATTGTCATTCACGTCCTTTCTGGTCATGGTTGCGGCATTGTCAACAAGCATTACTTAAACTGGCAAAGTGCTCTCACAATCTTGATAATTGTTTGTTCAGATCCAGTCAATGTGCATGCTGTAGACTAATTCATGTCTCTTCGACACAATAAAATTCATTTGCATCTAAGCTACTTGATTGGCAGTGCAAAGTTAGCACGGTACCAATCATTTTCCGATAGGTGACAATGGCAACATTTAGAGAAAATGTTTTTATTTTAACAAGAACCCAAAGTAAAGCCATATTAAATATAGGCGTTAGGTATATTTATGACCGATTTCGTTCAATCTGTTCTGAGGTACATAGACCCAGTGTGTTCCTTTGTAAACGATTTTTCTTTTTTGCGCAATTAAAACTTTAATCACTCACCAGTTTAGTGATATAATATGGCATCAATTTTAACAATATTAGCTAATCATATTTCTCCTATGCTTTTCATCTAAATGTAGGACATTAATTTTTTTACTGTCTCTCAACGTTTAGTTAGTGCCGTCTTACCTATATACTAAACGAATCTGTTCAGAAAGAAGTAAATGTTTATTTCATAGCTTTGTTTTCAGACGTTCCATAAAACATAGCTCAATAACATATGCCGATTTTGACAAGGAGGTACGCAACTCAAAACGGGATAGCCGTGATATTATTGTTGTTTACATTCTTCCATTTACATATAATATTTCTACGGTGAAGTTAATTCAAAAACATTTTAAAAAAAATCTCTGGATAACCGGACTTGGTACCGGTACTAGCAAAAGCCAGCGGTAGTGTTGAACCGGTTTATGAGTACCGACACATCTCCTTTCTCTATCAGGTCCGTACATTCAAATTGATAACTGTGCTATATAGAACACCCCATTACAGGAATCATTAATTGCTTTTTCTGTAAATTATAACTTTTTTATAACACTTTCGATGTATTTTTCAGTTTATTCACCAGAGTTTGATTAATGGTAACAAAGATACCTACACATCTAATTTCAAACGTTGTGTTGAATAATAAATGTTATACGTTATGTTTTTTTATCTTGTTCTGAAATGCTGATATATTTTTATATATAATGCTGAAGGAAGGGTAGTCGACCAACCATTCAATCAACAGGTACAAACGTGATAAACTAGATAGACATGCCCACTTGAACTCTTTAAGCAGTCAGCCCGAGTGCGTCGACAGGGTCTCCTGCGATGTATGAATCACCCGTCATGTTGGAAATGACATGTCTAAAATCAAATCATAATAAGGAATAAGTTTTGCCCAAACTCGTGATGTTAACCATAGAAATTACGGAGTATTAGTTTCAAACGTTGATAAGCCAGTATAATGTAATGGTCTGGAAACTTACAACTGACATTCAGTTGTCATACTTGAACTATCGGACTTGATTTCTCTTGGTCGTTGGATTGATTATCACATGCAGAAAAAGGGGAATATTCTAATGTAACTTTCATATCTCCAGTAATTCTATGACTGTCACCATGACATCATTGACAGATATGACGTGTCTGTGTCCCAAATGAAAACGGATGTTTTCATCAAGATTTCACGTCTTCACCGATTTGACATATTTACCGGTTTTGAATCAACCGTGGATTGACTCACTGATAGTGTGACGGGTGTCGCTAGCGGAGCAGGACATGCCTACTCTTCCTGAGTACACTACCAGTTCTTAGTTCTTAATATCGTCTTTTTATTTCGATGTAAAACAGTGGATAACAGGAAACATCTACAATGGCTGAAAATAAGAATCACATGCCACAATCTCTCAGGTAACTACACAGGAAAAAACACACAAATAAGACAAAAGACAAACGTAAACAACGATAGGAACGCGGGACAGCCAGACTTCGTATCAGCACAAGCAAAAGTCAGCGGTAGCACTTGGTAACGGCACTAGCAAAAGTAAGCGGCAGGGTTAAACCGGTTTATGGGTACTCAATCCTCCCCTTTATCTATTCTGTTTCCCTATAGTATAATAACCTTACGACTGAAACCAAATACGGGTAGACTACAAACTCCATGACCACAATCTTGAAAGGAGAGAAAATGACAATACGTAATTCTGAAAGATTGGTAAAGGGTTGCTTCCCGCTTAACTGTCGGCTAGCTCAAGGAACCTAGTCTGCTGGTAAAACAATGACGAAGTACGGAAGAAAACTCAAACTCAAAACTATCCGATGGGCTTGGAAAAAATATTATATATTTCAGTAGACATCGGAAGTATCAGTGAGAGGCCAGTAATTGATTAAAATTTTCAGGTCACTAAATCTCAACGCTAATTTAACGGATGCAAGCAGAGTGTCTTGTCGATATCCTTGTTACGTTAAGATGGTAAATTACGCTTATCTTATTTTTTATTTATTAATTATTTTCTGGATCTTAAATGAGTTTCTGACATTTTTTAACAACATTTCCATAAAAAGAGGAAATGCCCACAGTAATGAGCTGTTTGCGAGAAACGCCATATTTAGATATCAAATGCTTATATCTATTATAAAACTTTTTAAATGTATTCAACAACTTATGAAATCTGTAACCCTATTGTAAAAGTTTGGCTGTGATAGTAAGATTACATTCATTAGAATCGTCAAGAGTAGAACAAGCGCGTACGAATGGTACTACTTGAGAAATATACTCCCCGTGGGATGGAGCTATGTCCTAATGGTAGCTAATGGTAGAGGAATTTCGTCGTCAAGAAAAGGGAAATTAGTAATAGTGAAATTAAAATCAAAATCGCCCCTTTTATTATGTATTTTAGTTTTTATTTTACCAGAGTCAATGGTGATAGTTAGTTCCAAAAGAACAGTATTTTGAGTCATTGGCAGTTTTTTGCTGTCTCAAGGTGAATGAAAGGATATGGAGTAAATGCAAATGAGACAAAGTCTCGACAAATACATGGTAAAAACAAGCAAAGGAACAACGCTTTTATTGTTGTTCTTCATCTTGAAGTCGCCAAGTCCTTGTTTTGTCTCTTTTTCGCTGTTACCGTTTTTTCCATGTCTTTGGACTTGTGATCATCACTTCCCTTGTTCCGTCGGTATTTTTCTGCCGGTTTTTCAACAAACATTCATCATACTGATCTTTACTCATGGTCAGCATTTGTCACTTGATGAATATTACCTCTAATTTTAGAAATAGAAACAGCAACGATCTGTCATCATTCTGTAGTAACAATTGCAACAGGGGTTGAAAATAACCTCGATGTTTAAGTTAATGGTAAGTTATTTGCTCCATAAACCACTTCGTTGTAAAAAAATCAGCTGATAGCGATTGAGCTCTGAAATGCAGACACTATATGCCGGAGATATGGGAATATTACTGTCCACAACGGGAAGCTCGCTGTTTTAATGTCGATATCATCACACATGTCATAAAGGTTTGGTTTCAGACGTCCAGTGTTATCAATATAGAGTATAAACTCAGGTGTATAATGCTGATGATGGTGTATCATGTTTCATTTGGGTTAAAGATCCTTTGTCTTCCCAATGTTTTAATGTGATCTGTGCTGAAGAGACATATGTTAATATGAGAATTAAATTTACCGTGACTTTATATCTATAACAACTTTTCCACTATTCACCAGAAAGCGGAGGGATGTGTTTGATTATCTGAAATCCAAGTCATGTAATATTTACTGTCTTCAAGATACACATTTTACTGAAAAAGATGAGCCGATCATTAAAAGAGAAAAGAGAATGGGGAGAAGAATGCATTTTTAATTCCTTTTCATCAAATCAAAAGGGGGGGTAGCTTTTTTATTTACTAATAATTTTGAATATAAAATACATAGAACCATGAAGGATAATAATGAGAATTTACTATGTATAGATATTGAAATTGAAGGAGAGAGAACATCTATTATTAATCTTTATGGTCGTTATCAAGATTCACCAGAATTCGTCATTAAAGCCTATAACCTAAAAGCGAAACAAAAGCTTTTGGTCCTTAAAGAATTATATAATCTTATTGATCCTTTTAGAGGACTAAATCCAAAACAAGCCGGACTTGATTTTTGTTTGATTTCACAAAATTTTAATCATTTTATACAAGATGATAAAATCTTTGCAGGCTATAGATCTGATCACTCCCCAGTACTGCTGCAGTTTAAACTTCAAGAATTCAAAATTGGAAAACGTCTTTAGAAATTCAAAAATTCTCTTTTATATGATCCAGAATATGTAAAATTAGTAAAAAAAACTATAAAGGAGATAAAAGAACAATATGCTTCACTGGTATATAACAGAGAAAATTTAATGAATTGGACAACAATGTGATTCAATTTATTATTGATGATCAACTTTTTTTAGAAACTTTATTATTAGATATTAGGGGAAAGTCAATTTCATATGCAAGTTATCGTAAAAAAGAAAAAAAAATAAACGGGAATGATGTTTAATTGAAGACATAAGGCAGTAAGAAATGAATATTAAAGACAATGTAGAACATCTAGAAATGAAGAGATCTGAACTAAAAATATTAAGTCAAGAGAAAATGAAGGGACAGTATGTTAGATCAAAAACACAATGGGCCGAAGAAGGGGAAAACCCAACACAATTCTTTTTAAACCTTGAAGCAAATAATTTTGTAAATAAAACTATACCAAAAATTGTAAGCTCTAGTGGGGAAGTGATCATAGATCAAGACGAAATTCTTAGTGAGGCAAAAAGTTTTTATCAAAATCTGTATACTAAAAAAGAAAGTCTAAATGATATTGATCTCATTAGAGATGTTCCATAAGTTAAATGATACACAGAAAGAAACATTGGAAGGGGAAATTTCTTTTTTCAGAATAAACAAGTTATATTAAGATGAATAAAAGGATATGGAGTAAATGCACATGAGACAAAGTCTCTACAAATACATGGTAAAAAACAAGCAAAGGAACAACGCTTTTATTGTTGTTCTTCATCTTGAAGTCACCATGAGGCCTTCAACAATCAGCTTTGCTCATACCTCATAATAAGTTCAAGACGGCCTCTTTCATAAGAGAATGAAAACAGAGAAAAATCCAGGATCAGATGGTTATACAAGTGAGTTTTTCAAATTTTTTTTTTTATTGATATTGGTAAATTTGTACTTCGATCTGTTAACCATTTCAAAATGGTGAAATGTCAATGAATAATAACTTGTATTCCTGAAGACAATTTCTCAAAAACTGGCGTCCTATTAGTCTCCTCAATACGGTTTATAAATTAGCCTCTAGTTGTATTGCAGAACGAATAAAATCTGTCCTCCCCAACATAATTAACAGTGACCAAACAGGTTTCATTCCTGGTCGTTATATTGGGGAAAGCACCAGACTAATATATGATATACTAAAATAGACTGAAGATCAAGGTATTCGAGGTATTCTTTTCCTCATTGATTTGAAAAGGTTTTTGATTTAATATCGCGGAAATTTATTGATAAAGTTCTTGACTATTTTGATTTTGGGATTTCAATTAAACGTTGGATAAAAACCTTTTACAATAGCATTAAATCAGCAGTAACCCAAAACTGCTTTCTTTCAGACTTTTTTGAAGTAAAACGGGGATGTAGACAAGAACACCCTTTATCACCATACTTTTTTCTTTTATATGCCGAAATATTAGGAATTATGGTTCGCAATAGTAAAGATATTAAAGGTATAACAATGGATGATTCAGATTAGCTTATCTCACAATATGCTGATGACACATGTTTAATTCTTGGTAGATCACCAGATTCATTAGATGCTTCCCTCAGTGCTCTGCAAAGGTATGCTGACATGTCAAGCCTGAATATAAATTTAGAAAAAAAAGTTGTGTGATTGAATTGGGAAAAATAGATACAGTCAAAATACAATATGTGCAAAGTGGGGATTGGAAGCAGATTTACTTTATTAGGAATTGAATTTTCTGTTAACTTGAGTGAAATGCAATTTTAATACTATTCTTCCAAATTAAAAGAAGTAGATAATACACTAAAGATATGGGCAAATCAAATACAACATGTATCTCCTATTGGAAAAATCACTCTTTTTAAAACTCTGATAATATCCAAACAAAAAAAATTATTTTTAACTTAGCCCTAAATCTAAAGTTATGCATCAATTAAATGCAAAATTGTTTGAATTTATATGGAATAATAAACCAGATAAAGTGAAAAGAGAAACTCTTTCACAAACATACTGTTTAGGGGGGGGGGGCTCAAAATGGTTAATATTCCTGCTTATATCAAAGCACTAAACTAACGTGGATTAGAAGATTTCTTAAATGTGAAACGAAACTTTCTAAACTGCTAACATTTACAGAAAAACTTGATTTAAATAAAACATCCCGTATTGAGTCCTGTTCATAAATTTGAAATATCTTTTGGCAGCAAAGTCTACATTTCAAGATAAACATAATCGAAATTCTTGTTGTCTTTGGAATAATGATAATATTAAAATAGACCACAAAACAGTGTTTTACAAAAACTGGGCAGTAAATAGGGTGTGGCTGGTAGACGATTTGGTTGATTAATCAGGAAATGCTTTAATGTTTAATGATTTCAGTGAAAGATATAATATCAAAACAAATTTTCTTACATATCAGGGCTAAATAAAATCAGTTAAGTATTATTTTAAATTATTAAACATTACAGTGAATGACTTTAGTAAGATACATGGACCAATATTACCCAATAAAATCACAATATTCTTAAAATCTTATAAAGGTTCAAAAGACATGTACAATATTTTAAATAATTCAATTTCAGAAATAAAGTGCGAGTCTCAGTGGTCCCAAATACTCAACGATGACCTCAATTGGAAAAACATTCATGTCCTTCCGTTCAATATTACAAAAAACTCAAAATTACAGTGGTTTCAATGTCGAATAATTCATAGAATATTGGGGACCAATGATTTTCTACATAAAGTTAAAATATCTCCAACAAATAAATATACGTTTTGCTTGCAAGAGGTTGAGACCATTAACACATCTTTTGGTCATGTCAGAAAATAGAAAAACTCTGAGATGATCTGAAGTCATGGATATTTGAAAACCCTGACATAGAATTACCTTTAAATGAAATTATTGTTCTGTTTGGAATACTGAAGAAATCAGACATGAATTATGTAAGAAATTTGATTATAATAATAACAAAATTTTATATATATAGAACAAAACTTCGCCAAGAAATTGTAAATTTTATTGCTTTAAAAACTATTTAAGGGGAAAAGTACATATTTGAATAGAAAATAATTAGAAGAGGCAAATATCTGCTGGAGCCCCTGGCAATCTATTACATAAAATTATTTAAACGCTTACTTTTTTTAAAATGATACATAAAGACATTTGATAGGAATTTTCTGTGTGGTGCATATAAGGTACAGGTATGGTTGGGAAAACAATTTTTTTATGTATATACATATATATTTATAAATATTTATGTTGTGCACATCACGAATGGACTGTGAATTTTAGTGTGCACAACATTTTCATATTGATATGTAATAAGTACGTGTTATGAATGTAGTGTGAATGAAACATCCTATTTATGTTCTTTATGCATTCATATTATTTTTTTTTAGTTTTATTTTATTTTTCTTATTCTTTGTTTAATCCCCCATGTGTTTTTGGAGTATTCGAAAATAAAAACAAAAAATAAAAATGAAATAAAATAAATGCTTGAAATGGCCTGACGTCAGAATATTTCTATTCAAATTTTGTCCTTTTGAAGCTTTTTTAGTTGCCTGCTTTGTATTTCTTATTTTTGCTTATACTGCCTAATTTTATAAAAATGGTTATTGATATCTGTATGTAAAAATTGTAAATGATAATTTTTGCCAATAGATTTATTACAAAAAAACTTTTCCTCTATCTCTGCAGGTTGAAGGGTATTCACCAACCCTGTGGTGTGTATTTCAGTGCTGATCCGAAAACAGATTTTATTTGGAAACTTGTAATATCTAATTTTTAGTTCATTTTGCGTAAAACTCGAGGAGTATATCCCCCATGCACAGCTCGATTTTCAGCTGTGCTGAGCTATTCAGTTGAATCTTTTTGTTTATTTCTTTACGAACCTGACTTTACATAAATGAAGGAATGAATTGGCTAAAAGTGGCTTATAGTTCCCCATGGGTATCCCTATTGTGTGTTGGCACACTTATTCTCCTAATTAGACAAATACGTTAGAAATGAAAAAAAAAACATGTGATGAATGAAAGGATATGGAGTAAATGCACATGAGACAAAGTCTCTACAAATACATGGTAAAAACAGGCAAAGGAACAATGCTTTAATTTGAAGTCACCATGTCCATGTTTTGTCTGTTTTTCGCTGTTGCCGTTTTTGCTATGTCTTTGGACTTGTGATCATCACTTCCCTTGTTCCGTCGGTATTCTTCTGCCAGTTTTTCAACAAACATTCATCATACTGATAATTAAACGTCCGATCTTTACTCATGGTCAGCATTTGTCACTTCATAAATGTTACCTCTAATTTTAGAAATAGAAACAGTAACGATCTGTCATCATGCAACCTTAAAACTTCTGTAGTAACAATTGCAACAGTGATTGTAAGAGCACTTTGCCAGTTTAATTGATGTTTGCTGACAATCCCGCACCCATGACCAAAACAACGGCAGTAGAATACCGAAGGAACAAAGGGGAGATATTCACAAAAATCGAAGTCCAAAGACAGGGCAAAAACGAGAACACAGAAAACAATGACGTTAGACACAAAAACAATGACGCCAGACAGACACAAAGCACAGAACCAGAAACCACAACATTCAGAACAAAGGCACTCACAGTGTGAACTCCAGTGAAACTGAGAGTGACATCAGGTGCTCCGGAAGGGTAAGCATGTCCTGCTCTGTTAACAGCACCCGTCACACTGTGAGTGATTCAATCCGGGAAAATGTCAAAGTCGGTAGTCAAATCAGGGAAGACGTGAATCTAGCTGAAAATGTCCACTTTCATTTGGGATACTGACACGTCATATCTTTCAATGATGCTATGGTGACGGCCATAGAATTTCTTGAGGGATGAAATTAACAAAGGTTGAACAAATCCCTGACTTAGCAGCTTTTGGGACAGTGTTTTTGCTCTGTTCAAAAAATCACTGTACAAACTACAAGCTCGACAGTAACGAATCAACTGTGAAATGTACACTCCATAGGCTGGAGAGGTAGGTATATTGCTGCTAAGAAAGGGAAAGTTCACAATGGGGAAATTAAAATCATCACGCTTGTCATATAGCTTAGATTTCAAACGTCCATCTTCGTCAATATACAATAAAAGATCTAAGTACGAAGCTGAAGTAGGTGTT
>MJUU01045039.1:52905-68487 GCA_002080025.1 Modiolus philippinarum
GTGCATGCATCTCTGATGGTAGGTCAGCATCCAGGCCAAATTAGGTCACTTTGACCTATATTTTCTGCTTGAGAAACTTACATTCAAGTTTACGTCCGAGTTGATATCTCAGTCACTGTACATGGTAGGATCATCTAACCTTGCATGTGCATGCATCTCTGATGGTAGGTCAGCATCCAGGCAAAATTGGGTTGCTGCGAGAAAGTGCCACAACGAGGCGAACTTTGTAATCGTTGATTACCTATGTTTACATAATGAATTATGACATTTATAACCTTAACTTTGGTAGAAATTTAAAAAAAAAACATTTTCTTGGAGGCATATAGTCTCTATCAACCAGACTCTTCAAGCTTTGGTAGATATCCCAGTGTAAAGAGTCTAATCAATCAAGACTTGGTGACATTGAGAAAAAAATGTCCTGGAAAAGAAACCAGTTGACTGATTTAACTTGGGTTTTGCGTAGTGACGTCATACTGAGTTTCCGGATTTGTTAAATGAGAATATAATGAAACATACCCTATAAAACATTTCTTTGCACTAGCAACTGGAATGGACTGATGTTTATTAGATAGTATTTTATATGTTGTATAATATAACAATATGCATAGATTAAAGTATTGTTTTCACATACAAATATATCCTGCATTTCAGGACCAGGCAGTCATGGCAGTAGTGTTGATGGAACAGACATTCAAGAATCGGGCAGCAGTATTATTGAAGTTCACCCACTTACAAATCGTGCAACCACAGCATGGGACAAGATGAAAGTAAAGGGGAGAAACAAAAATCAAGCCAAAGTTAATCCAATAGATCCTGGAACTCCAATCTCAGAAGATAAAATACGATTTGTATGTTTATCAGACACACATGCTACCATTGAAAAACGACCAGATTTTCGGGTTCCTGATGGTGATGTTTTAATACATGCTGGTGACTTTACAAATGTGGGACAACCTCATGAAATCAAAAAGTTTAATGAATACTTAGGTAATTTTAATTATAGTTGTTCACTAAACATTGACTCATTTCCTAGTATATTTAGTTTATTTACACTAAGGTGACAATAAAAGAATAAAAAAAAATCACATTTTAAAATGTTAAATTTTACTTCTTTCCTATTCAATTTTTTAAATAGTGTATCAGACTATAGCCATCATAAGGTAGTTTTTCTTCTCTCAGAAATTGAAAGGGCCAGTTAGAACGAAAGTAGGTCTCAATAGTCCATGTGACTTGGGTGGATCACCTTGCTGAGATATTACCATTGGGTAATTTTTTAATTTTAAAGCATGAGGCTTGCGAAGATTAAATATATGAAAATTTAACTATCAAGGATAGAGAAATTTCATATCTCACAAGAACAGTTGAAAATCTTTTTACTTATCATATAAAGACAATAATTTAACAAATCCATGGAGTAATCAGCATGGTCACCTCCTTTCATGCTGTGACAATGATATAGTCAGAAGAAGGCAATATAGTTTGATGTCATAATGGAATCACTAACTGAGAACAACTTTCCTCCTTTGAGGGTAGAAATGTAATATAAAAAAAAAGAATAAAAAAGATAACGGGAAACACCTACAATGGCCGAAAAACATAGCCGCATGCCACAAAGTAAATAGGAACTGCACAAGAAAAAAACCTTAACAAAAATACAAAAGACAAACGTAAACAACGATAGGAACTCGGGACAGCCAGACTTGGTACCGGCTTATAAGACTTACACCAGTAGGAAATCTGAACAAAGAACAGAAATTAGAGAAGTTAGTCTGTTTAATTAATGCTACCAAGTATTTGTAGGGGTTTTGTCCAGTGTTCACATACTCGATATCCTTTTATTTTCCATCTACATATAATCCATTTTCTTTGTAAAAATTTAAAATGAGAACACCATTGAGCTGTTTTGAAAAGAAACAATCATGTAAGTTTTAACGACTTTTGACTTTTCCACATTTAACAGGAAGACTTCCACACAAACATAAAGTAGTCACAGCAGGCAACCATGATCTAACATTTGACAAATCAATGGATGAACACTTGGGCAGATGGAGGGTTAAATTGGAAAGTGTCAAGACTTTTTTGAAGATGGAAGGAGTTGAAGAGGTCAAGGACTTGCTCACTAACTGTATTTATTTGGAAGATTCACTGGTGAATTTGTATGGCATAAATATTTATGGATCACCATGGTAATTATTGTATTGCCTGCGTTCACCCAGTGGCAACATAGGGATCACTATCTGTCATCTTGTGTCTTCATCCACATTGACGTCTCAAAAATTTCTGTCACATTTTTCTCAGGAACCATGTATCTGAACCATCTGTAATTTGGCATGGAGTATCAGTATTGGGACCTTTACCTGAAACACTGTTTGGGATCCCTGGCATACCCACTTCCTGTTTGACAGAACTTAGAATATTTTTTGCATCTTGAAAATTTCTGTAACATTTTTCTCAGGAACCATAATTCCCAGCCTTCTGCAATTCAATATAAAGTATCAGTATGGGGACCTATATCATGTAAGAGAGTTTGGGATCTCTGGCATGCCCACTTCCTGTTTGATACAACAGAAAATATCTTTCACATATTTCTCAGGAACCACATATCCCAGCCTTCTGAAATTTATCATTGTGCAAAAAAAATATACCATATGTTGCCTGACACAAAGCTAGATGGTCCAGCCATGTCAGGAAATTTTTGACATTAGTTGAATATTATACCATCTGAAGAGTCTTCTAAACTTGGGACAAATATACATGTACTCACAGTCTAAACTATCAAAATCTTTTGCCAGGATTCCAAAAATGTTTTTCTTTCCTTTAAGCATGTTAAGTTGAAATGTTTTTCTTAAATTTGCTGGGTGGATCATCAAATTTTCTTGTGGGACTTCACTGAACAAGATGCCATTGGATAGGATAAATAATTAGTGCTACATTTTGATTCCCCTTTGAAATCATTGTCATGAACAGGAAGCACAATTCTAATGCAACATTTAACTAAGGTTTTGATTGGTCAAAACTGACCTTCAATTCCACCATTTACACACCTGACACAAAGTAGGTTCCCTGTTTAGTCTGGTTCCTAATTTTGTTAAAAATTCATGAGTTAAAAATAGAACATAAATTTGATTTGTTGACGGTCAAAATATCCGTTTACAGGCTCCGCTAAGCGTGGCCTATAAACTGCATTTTGACCGTCAAATCTACGATCGACGCCCTCTGGTATTCAAATAATGTACTGTTATTGCTTAATTCTATATTCGCATTGTTTCAGATTTAACATTCCCGATTCAATGACTCTAGAAAAGTGCTGATTGATAATTTTTATATCTGACAAATAGCGATGGATTTATAAATACTAAATAGAACTTTCCATATTTGTATGTGGAAAATTTTATTTCTAAAATAAAAAGATGTATTATTGCAAGTTTGACCATGCCATTTCCGAGGCTTGTCAACTTATCAAACAGTTGTAACCATGGTCATGACCGATTGAGATTAATTTTTTGACTTGCCCGATCTGACAATTAAGATACAGGTTTTACTTGCGCAAATGTGTAATTTACTTGCCCCTGGCAATAGGACAACTGTTAATGTCAAACCCTGATTGAAGAATATTTTAGAGTCTTAAAAATTTCTGTCACAATTTTCTCAGGATCCTCAGATTCCTGCCTTTTGCAATTTTGCATGGAGTATCAGTATGGGGACCTATACTGAGTAAAATGGTCTGGGACCTCTTGAACTTAGGATATTTTTTTTCAAAGATTGTGATCTTGTGGACATTTGGACTGGTAAGTTGGAAAGTTTTGTCAGTCCAAACAAACATTTGTCAAATTCAAAAAATTCTTTGTGACTAACTGAAATCTAAGTGGAGAACCTTTTAGCAAAAAACGTGACAACCAGTGAAGTGAATGCAATGCAGCTTTATATTCATTTTCTGTCAAGTGTTGACATCATCCCGCTAATACCACATCATTCTATATTTTGTTAATTTTTACATTTGTGGCAGACAACCATTGGCTGTGAAGCCAATTTTTATTATTTTACAACATTTTTGTCTCTCAAATGAAGATGGAGGGAAGCGTAAACTAAAGAACATTAAAAATGTTTGAAAAGATACGATCATTTTAGGGAATTTCATGTCGGAATAACAGGCAGACATGTTGTCATTTGATGTCCGTATATGCATATTTTTGTCTTCAAACCCAGCAAAACCAACACTTTTGAAGAACTCTGGATGCTGACAGAAAATGCATGTGAAGCTTCAACAAAAGTGTAATTCTGTGCTGATGTTTCCTTTTTTGTGGTTCTTCTGCCATTTTTGATTTGCAGTTGATACATACAGTCGAACCTGTACTAGCGACTTCCTGTCTATAACGACAAACTGCTCATAGCGACCCTTTTTATTCCTCCCAAGAAAATTCCCACTTTGATTACCTCTCTATAACGACAACCTGTCCAACGCGACAAACGACTGTTAAAAACTGTCCACACGACTCTGAAATCCTGTACATAGCGACTTTCGATGCTCCACAAAAACCGGATGTTGTTATTTTTTCGATCTCGTTAGATACGTTTTTAGCGAGATTTCAATCAGTTGATATCGTTGACATCGAGATTTCATGGTAGGCGGACGAGGTTTCGGAATTGGCCAATGAGAATCAATGGATTAAAAATAACTTTCTTTCATGAGTGATTAATGTTTACGTATTTGCTTAGGAAAATTAGATTCAAAAGGTGGCGTCCCCAAAGAGAACGGAAAAGTGGAATTGATAATTTTTTTTGAAAGTGTGAAACCTGCTGACAAAGTGGCTGAAATGTTTTGGATTCGGAAGACCCAGATACAGATTTTATTTAAATGAAAGGCTGTGGTTTTAAATGACTTTGAGAAGGCCAAAACATACGAGACGCAGCACCGGGATGAAGACATAGACAATCTCTATGTGGAATGGTATATGTACATAGAGAGACAACACATGTTATTAGACTTTGCACAAGGTAGCTGATGTTTTCAGTCTTGAGGGTGGCTTGGACCTCTATATAAAGACCACCTGTCTATAGTGACCTTTTTAAATTTGTCCCTTGAAAGGTCACTATAGACAGGTTTAACTGTAGATTGGTATTTTTCATTTTATACACCTGTCCTCGACTCCCCTATGTGTTTTTTTTATTGGTGGATTTTCCATTCCTGAGTTGTGGAACTTTAAATTTTCCACAAAATAAGTGAATTTTGTCTTTATTATTGAAAACATTGATATTCTTTTATTTTATGGGATCACTACCCCTAAACCATTTACATTTTTTACTGCTTAAGATCAGATCAAATAATTAATACATATCAGAAGTCCTTTGTCAAGTTTGATCAGATTGAGTTATCATTAAATCAGTTTGCTTTTAAGTGCACCTGGGGACGGGCGTATCGTGTGCTTTTGGTGCAGCTCTTTATTTTGTACCCCATCCCTTTTGGAATATCAACCGATGTATAAACCAGGGCTTTTCTACCTTTTATTAAAAAGAGTCCATAACCTTTTTAAATGGGAAAATAAATAGAATTGAAGGCATTCCATTTTCCATATGTAATTTGTGTCACTTTTTTCTTTCAAAAAAAGAGCCCAAAAAAAAAAACTCAAAAGAAAATAAATAGATAGAAATAAAACCTAAAAATTCTTGTTTTACTGACTGCTTGAAAATCTTCACTATTAAAAAATGTCAATGAAATCACAATATCTTGAGCATTAAACTTTGTATGTCCTGATTGATGTACTGTTAGTACCTTATGTAGTAACATAAGACATATAAAGTTCATGAAGTTTGAAAAGTTTTGCAAAGAAAATACAGATTCATAACAAGTGGCATGGTAAATTGAATGATTTTTTTTTGGTCTCTTCTAACTCTCATATATTTATTTGAAATCAGAATAAAAAGAAATGTTTTTCAACTAGGGAATTATGATTGAGACAAAGGATATATATTTCTACTGATATATTGCAAAAAGTTGTGTGTTTGCCCAGTAAAACTATATGCTTGGCACATACATTAGTTAATAAGTTAATGAATATTTATTGATAACCACATAGTTTCTGATTACTTATACATATGCAAAAATCTTTATTGTTGAATTATGATTTGATAAGGACTGTGTTATTGTATGGAAGTAAATTAAGTAAATATTTTTTAATAGGCAACCGGAGTTTGGTGATTGGGGATTTAACCTAAGAAGAGGTGAACCATGTTTGGAGAAATGGAACATGATTCCAGAAAAAACAGATATACTTATCACACATGGACCACCAGTTGGTATGAATGGATAGCTATTTTGTGATTTTTATCTGGCTGCATAATTTTTTTACACCTTTAAACAAGTATTGCATGATAGTGAAATCGTCGGCAGCTTTGTTAGAATCTGTAGACACAATATTTCTATGCAAATTTTAGTGAAAATAGTCGTGGAATTTGGCCCATTAAACATGGAAAGTTTTTAACAATTTAAGATGTGGTCTTCCAACTTTGAATGTGGGATGATATGGGTGGTTGACAAAACTTTGTCTGAGTTATTCTTTTTGCCCCTTGAATGTTGGAAGTTTTATAGATGCCATGCTATGTAGGACATTTCAACCCATTGAATCACCATCTAAATCTACTAATGTAAAGAGCATTTATCAAGTTATGTGATTGCAAGCATCTCCAATAGACTAACATTTTAAATAAGATGACTGTTCAGACCTTTTTTTACCTTTGTTTTACGTCCGAATAATGGACCCATTCCCAACGTGAAAATACCTATTTTTTCCCCAAAAACTTGTAAAATTCCCAATGGAATCAAGCAAAATAGTAGGTTTAAATTTGTAATCTGACAGTAGAAGGTTGACTCAAAATCGCGATTCATTTATAAGCTGGAAAAGGTCTTCCATCGCTAATTCTCAATTAAACCGTTAGGGAAGCGAAACGAACTTGACATTAATTTTTATGACACAATTTGCCAGTTTACGGTATTTTCTTTGCGGTACTTCTCAGGCTTTATAGGAACGTAAACTATATGTAGATGTCTATCCGTGTCCAGAATGATGCAAAACATCACTGAACTCAAAGTTTACTCAAAAACTCTAGACTGGAGCAATTTGGATTAAATATAATGAACAAGGAAATGTTTCAAAGTAATATTATGTGAAATCCCAGCACTACATTGTAGGAACGTAACGAGAGCTGTCTCTTCGGACGATGCTTATACTGAAACTGTTTGTGGTCTGATGAATGTAATAATCCTACTGTAAATGACCCTTAATTAATGCACCGGTAGTTGTCATCTCAACTAGTTTTAGTTGCTCCATAATCAAAGCCTGGAAATTTTCCTTCAATTCTTTGACAACCGAATACAAAGGGAAAAGAATTAAAAGAGGCAACACAAATCAACAGATCAGGAAAAAGCTACAACAAAGAAATAACAATCAGCATGGAAGTATAAAACTTAAGTGTAAGGAGTGTGAACTCCCACAAAACCAGGGTTTTTGAGAAACACTTTTAGGAGTCAATCAAAGCTGTCCTCATGTAATGCTGACTGCTGAGGTTTCTTTATTTTATTTATTATTTATTATTAGGAGACAGAAGAGCAGGATTTGTGTTCTTTCAACAAAATATAATGATTCTATGAAAGACTTTTCAGTTATGTGGAGTAAATGTATTCAATGGAAATCTTGTTTAGAAAAATTCCCAAATTTGATGTTGCTGATGCAATTTTCCCAATTGCAGGGGTTGGGGTCTTATTTTAATAAAGGTAGAAAAAGCCCTTCTGTTCAGGAATAAGAGGTACAAGTACAAATCCAGTATATCGTAAGAGTAATAGGTAATTGTCCTTAAACTTTGATGTATACAGTACTTCAAACACGGTAGGGTATGGTTTAAATTGATACCTAAGCATTGATTTTCATGCGATAAGCAACATTGCAAAAATTGATCATTTTTAGGAAAAAAAGCCTGGAGGTACATTGTATAACCTAACGGCTGGTTTGGGTGGACTTCTAAAGCAGGAGCGATACTTCAGATTATTTACATGATTTATGAGATATTCTAAATTGTACAAATGTGTAAGCTTAGTTTTCAACAAAAAATGAAGAAAAAAATAAAAAAAAGAATGATTCAAATGAACTAGATAAATAGAGATGTCTAATTTATTTCTCAAACTGTTTTAATCAGCTCATCAAATACATTTCTATATGAAAGAGCCACAGAGATTTTGAAAAAAAAAATTATGTTGGACATTCTGTTTTATAAATCAATTTTGGCAGTCCTATGCACTTACTTATCAGCCAACAGTATTATTGCTGTGGCAGAATCCCAGAACTTGTATAAGGGTGACAAACAAGCAATCTTGTCAGTTAGGCATGATTTTTGTCACTTAAAGCCTTCGGACTGTCAGACACTTTCAATAACTTTACCTTCAATTATATCTGATTTGGAACATTTACTTCCTGCCTCAGGCATATCAAATTGTATGTACATGTATAACTACAAAATAAGTGATAAAAACGATGTCAAAACAGTCATAATATGTTTTGTACACGAAAACGTCAGTAAATGCCATTACTGTGTGCACTCTAGGTCCATCAAGATCATTAAATGTCATATAAGAATCAAAATAATTCATGTTTGCCGGTGGTTTGTAGTCGATTTACTTATGGGTGTCCATTATTTTCGTTTATTTTACCCCTCTCTCCGCTACGCTGCGCTCTGGGTAAAATATTAATGAAAATAATGGCCACCTGTACGTAAATCTCCAACAAACCACCGGCGTCCATGAATCATTTCTTAAATCTCAAACACCTGAAGAACTTTTTCATCAGCTTATTGGCTGTGCAGGCAACCAACAAATGACTGTTCTGTAAATTACTTGAAATTATTTTGTTAGTTGTTTGAGACTGCTTAAAACATCCTTCAAATTTAATTTCAGGGTATGGGGACATCACATTTGATGGAACACGAGCTGGATGTGTGGAACTTCTGAATACAATACAGAACAGAGTTAAACCTTTATACCATATCTTTGGTCATATACATGAAGGTATGATTGTAATTACTGAATGGAAAAAAAGATTCTTGAATTAAACATATTTTATTCGCTCAAAACATTAGCAATTGGGATTGGGCACAAGTTTTTACAACATTGTTTACAGCCCGCTCCCTACAATTTACAATAAATTATATATAACAGCAATCATTCAATTAAATAAAAATCATTTACATAAAATACAAAATGCTATGTAAGAAGTAACAAAATTGAATATATTGTAGAATATTTCAAAACATTAGTGAGATATAAAAAAAAAATATATATATATATATATCAACAAAAAGAACTGGAAACCTGCAGAATTCAACCAAACCTTTTAGTAAAAGGTTTGGTTGAATTCTGCAGGTTTCCAGTTCTTTTTGTAAAAATAGTAAAAGTTTTACTATTTTTTATATAAACCTGTACTGCTTTGAATATGTCTTTGTTTTGGTCAACTGTAAGTTCCATATTACCAAACAGAATTGTGTTTAANCAGAGTTTGGTGATTGGGGATTTAACCTAAGAAGAGGTGAACCATGTTTGGAGAAATGGAACATGATTCCAGAAAAAACAGATATACTTATCACACATGGACCACCAGTTGGTATGAATGGATAGCTATTTTGTGATTTTTATCTGGCTGCATAATTTTTTTTTACACCTTTAAACAAATATTGCATGATACTGAAATTGTTGGCAGCTTTGTTAGAATCTGTAGACACAGTATTTCTATGCAATCTTTAGTGAAAATAGTTGTGGAATTTGGCCCATTAAACATGGAAAGTTTTTAACAATTTAAGATGTGGTCTTCCAACTTTGAATGTTTGATGATATGGGTGGTTGACAAAACTTAGTCTGAGTTAGAGAGGGATTAAAAAGTTGGTATTCTTTTTGCCCCTAGAATGTTGGAAGTTTTATAGATGCCATGTTACATGGTTGTATGTAGCATAACTATTATACAAAATGGGTTGTGGATGCGATGGGTCCAGGCTATTTTTTGCCATATTTGTCAATTTATGCCAATACATTTCTGCATGAATAAAAAAAATCTACAAAAAGGACCTTTCAACCCATTGAATCCCCATCTAGATCTACTAATGTCAACAGCATTTATCAAGTTATGTGATTGCAAGCATCTCCAAGAGACTAACAGTTTAAATAAGATGACTGTTCTGGAATATGAGGTACAAGTACAAATCCAATATATCGTAAGATTAATAGGTAATTGTCCTTAAACTTTGATGTATACAGTACTTCAAACACGGTAGGGTATGGTTTAAATTGATACCTAAGCAGTGATTTTCATGCGATAAGCAACATTGCAAAAATTGATCATTTTTAGAAAAAAAGCCTGGAGGTACATTGTATAACCTAACTGCTGGTTTGGGTCTACTTCTAAAGCAGGAGCGATACTTCAGATTATTTACATGATTAATGAGATATTCTAAACTGTACAAATGTGTAAGCTTAGCTTTCAACAAAAAATGAAGAAAAAAATAAAAAAGAATGATTCAAATGAACTAGATAAATAGAGATGTCTAATTTATTTCTCAAACTGTTTTAATCAGCTCATCAAATACATTTCTATATGAAAGAGCCACAGAGATTTTGAAAAAAATTATGTTGGACATTCTGTTTTACAAATCAATTTTGGCAGTCCTATGCACTTACTTATCAGCCAACAGTATTATTGCTGTGGCAGAATCCCAGAACTTGTATAAGGGTGACAAACAATCTTGTCAGTTAGGCATGATTTTTGTCACTTAAAGCCTTCTGACTGTCAGACGCTTTCAATGACTTTACCTTCAATTTTATCTGATTTGGAACATTTACTTCCTGCCTCAGGCATATCAAATTGTATGTACATGTATAACTACAAAATAAGTGATAAAAACGACGTCACAACAGTCCTTACGCTGAAACTGACAACCTCATAATATGTTTTGTACACAAAAACGTCAGTTAATCTTATGTAATGGCTGCCATTACTGTGTGCACTCTAGGTCCATCAAGATCATTAAATGTCATATAAGAATCGAAATAATTCATGTTTGCCGGTGGTTTGTAGTCGATTTACTTATGGGTGTCCATTATTTTCGTTTATTTTACCCCTCGCTCTGCTACGCTGCGCTCTGGGTAGTATATTAACGAAAATAATGGCCACCTGTATGTAAATCTCCAACAAACCGGTAACGGGTCCGTTCGCCCTAATTACATCTTCGCCCTGGGTTCGTTCGCCCTGGGTCCGTTCGCCCCTGGAGTTCGTTCGCCCTATTTTTTCATAAAGCTTAATCCTAATACTATAACTTAGGTATAAATTTTAATTATATTTCAGTTATGGAGTCAATCTCAAACTTTCAAATATGTTAATTATCCAATCACAGAGGGTTAAAAATGTCCCTAATTTGATTTCTTTTATTTATAAATCATTAGAAATAATTCACCGGCGCCCATGAATTATTTCTTAAATCTCAAACACCTGAAGAATTTTTTCATCAGCTTATTGGCTGTGCAGGCAACCAACAAATGACTGTTCTGTAAAATATTTGAAATTATTTTGTTAGTTGTTTGAGACTGCTTAAAACATCTTTCAAATTCCATTTCAGGGTATGGAGACATCACATTTGATGGAACACGAGCTGGATGTGTGGAACTTCTGAATACAATACAAAACAGAGTTAAACCTTTATACCATATCTTTGGTCATATACATGAAGGTATGATTGTAATTACTGAATGAAAAAAAAAAAGATTCTTTCCCTGTTTCATTTTGTTTTTATATTGTTAATTGTGCTGTCAATCTTTCTGTCCGTCCTCATCTTGGTATTTAAATTTTTGTTTACCCCTTTTTGTATTTTATGGTATTGGATAGTCATTGTCGTTGGTGCAACATGTTCATTTCAGTTCACTGAAATGAAAATCTGAAGAGCTGTTGTCATTATGTGAGAATTTAAAATCAACATCCATGTTGAGAATTCTTGTATAAACAAAAGCCCCCTTTGCATGCACAGTTTACACACTTGTGAACTTTTACATAGGTATGCAAATTTGCACTAGTGCGCAAATACTGCATGTAAACACAACTGCATATGTGTGTAAACTTAACAAAGGGTGTAAATTTACACGAGGTCAGGGGCAAGTGTAAATGTATATTTACACATGTGTATATTTCCATGGTATGTATTTTGGGCATGTAAATGCAAACTTAAAAACGCACACTGTGCAAAATACTGTTTCGGTATATGAAAGGAAAGAAAATTGTCTTGCAACTTCAATAGAACCATGAAACTAATGCACACATAATGAACTGTTATCTCTATAAAATTCATGCTTCTCCGACGGATTTGCCTGATTTCGCGATTTTTGCCTATTATACAAGAAATTGTTCTCTAATTGAAAAAATATAAGAAGATACAATACAACATTATGTTTTTCCATCATTACACAAATTCCCAAGACCTTATGAAAACTTTTTATTTTTACATGCTTTTCAGACCTTTTCTTTTCTTGTAACTAACTTTTTAAATAGAAATACATACCTTTTAAATACTGGTGTAGTTTTACACACAACTGGTGTAAATCTTGTGAGTGTAAATGGGGCTAAAGTCAACAATGCAGATATGCCATATTCAGTTATTTTTTTGTTGGTACCTAATTTTCCTTTTATTGGCTGTTGTTCTGATGAAGGGAAATTGCATGCTGTGAAATATAATCATACCCCCGCTACATAGTAGTGGGGGTATACTGGTTTACCTCCGTTCGTTCGTATGTCCATTTGTTCATTTGTTCGCCTGTCTGTAACCACACTTTTCTCAGCAACTACTCTACAGAATGAAATCTTATTTTGGCAAAAGCTTTCTCATGATGGTCTGATGTGTATATACAGATTTCAAGGTTACCACATAAGTACTTCCTGTTTGCCGAGACTTCATTGTCTTTTTTTTGTCCCCCGCCGCACCGCGACGGTGGGACATAGTAATGGTCTGCGTCCGTGTGTCCGTCCATCCCTCCGTCCGTCCGTCCGTCCGTCCGTCTGTCTGTCACACTTTCTTGTGGACGCAACTCCTCGGAAACCGTGTATTGGATTATGTTCAAATTTTGTAGGATTGTTAGTCACTATATGTACTAGATCATATCACACTGCCATTTTGATTCGTCAATTTTTATAGGAGTTATGGGACTTTGACGATTTTTAGCATTACTATACAAATGGAGATCTTGTGGACGCAACTCCTCGGAAACCGTGTAATGGATTTTGTTAAAATTTTGTAGGATTGTTAGTCACTATATGTACTAGATCATATCGCACCGCCATTTTGATTTGTCAAATTTTGTTGGAGTTATGGGACTTTGATTATTTCCACATTGTTATACAATGGCAAATCTTGTGGACGCAACTCCTTAGAAACGGCTGTTCAGAATTCATTCAAATTTTACAGGATTGTTAGTCACCATTATTACTAGATAATATTACATCGCCATTTTAATTCGTCAAATTTTGTGGGAGTTATTGGACTTTGATTATTATCCCCTCGCCCAACGAAGTTGGGGAGGGGATATAGCATCTCGCCCGTCCGTCCGTCCGTCCGTTCGTCCCACCTCAGTTTAAAGTTTGCGTTAAGGTTCATATCTGAGGAACTACATGTGGCACATCAATCATCTTTGGTCAGCAGATGCGTCTTTGAGAGTGATGCTGCTTCAGATGATAATTGGGTCACTCTGACCTACATTTCATGCTTCAATGACTCAGGTTAAAGTTTGTGTTAAGGTGTATATCTGAGAATCTACATATGGCACATCAATCATCTTTGGTCAGTAGATGCGTCTTGGAGAGTGATGTTGCTTCGGCTGATAATTGGGTCGCTCTGACCTTCATTTCATGCTTCAATGACTCATGTTAAAGTTTGCGTTAAGGTTCATATCTAAGAATCTACATGTGGCACATTAATCATCTTAGGGCAGTGGATGCGTCTTGGAGAGTGATGCTGATTTAGAAGATAATTGGGTTACTCTGACCTACATTTTATGCTTCAGTGACTCTGGTTAAAGTTTGTGTTAAGGTTCATATCTGAGAAACTACATGTGGCACATCAATCATCTTTGGTCAGTAGATGCGTCTTGGAGAGTCATGCTGCTTTGAATGATGATTGGGTCACACTGACCTACATTTTATGCTTCAATGACTCACTTTATAAATTGTGTTAAGGTTCATATCTGAGAATCTACATGTGGCACATCAACCATCTTTGGTAAGTTGATGTATTTTGGAGAGTGATGTTGCTTCAGATGATAATTGGGTTACTCTGACCTACATTTTATGCTTCAATGACTTGGGTTAAAGTTTGCATTAATGTTCATGTATGAGATACCCTATGTGTTACATCAATCATCTGTGGTCTGTGGATGCGTCTTCGAGAGTCTTGCAGCTTCAGATGATAATTGGGTCACTTTGACCTACATTTTACACTTGACTGACTTTGGTTAAAAGTTTCCATTAATGTTTATATCTGAGATACTACACATTACACATAATGATCTTACCGTTCAGTGGATGTACCGTGGACATTCATCTTTACATCTTTAGATTATATAAAAGTTATTCTTAACAGCAGGCGAGGGGATTAGCTGTCGTTTGCGACTGCTCCCACTTCTAGTTTCCACATTGTTATACAATGACAAATCTTGTGGACGCAACTCCTCAGAAACTGATAGTCCGAATTCATTCTAATTATACAGGATTGTTAGTCGTTATATGTAATAGATCAAATCACATCGCCAAATTTTAAGGGAGTTATTGGACTTTATCGACTTAATGCATACTACAACATAGGGAGACTTTCTGGACACATCTCGTTATACTCCAATTAAGGGATTTTGCTAAAATTTTGCTTAGCTATTTACCACTTAATGCAGTTGATCATATCCTGCCGCCATTTTGATTCTCAAAATTTTACATGAGAAATGGGCATTTTTTTACTTTTCTGCGGCGGCGGGGGACATAGCTACGCGTAGCAATCTTGTTTTTCTTGTACAGCATATGGAATTTTTTGTCACAATTTTTTCTGAAATTGTAAGAGGGATTCAATTGTTGTTATGCACAGAGCTTCCTTATGGTCCAAGCTATCGTGTATTCGGATTTCAAGGTTACCCAGTAAGCACTTCCTGTTTGCCGAGACGTCATTGTTTTTCATTGTTGTACAATATATGGAATTTTTTGTCACAATTTTTTCTGGAACTGTTAGAAGGATTTGATTGTTGTTATGCACAGAGCTTCCTTATGGTCCAATCTATCGGTATTCGTATTTCTAGGTTATCCAGTAAGCACTTCCTGTTTGCCGAGATGTCATTGTTGTACAATATATGGAATTTTTTGTCACAATTTTTTTCTGAAACTGTTTGAAGGATTCGATTGTTGTTATGAACATAGCTTCCTTATGATCCAATCTATCGTGTATTCAGATGTCAAGGTTACCCAGTAAGCACTTCCTGTTTGCCAAGACGTAATTGTTTTTCATTATGCCCCCGTGAATCGAAGATTCGGG
>MJUU01045039.1:79117-129918 GCA_002080025.1 Modiolus philippinarum
AAGTGCAAGGCAAGGCAAGTGTTCCATGGAACACCCATCAATTTTTTTTTAAATCTAGGCAGCTAAAATCGTAGGACAGGTGTCATAAAACAGAAGCAGATTCCTCACACTCATATTGCAATTTAGCTAATGTCAAAATCACCTGTTCCCAGTTGACAATTGTGAGATATTTAATGATTGTAATTTTTTGATTAGGAATATAAAATGACAAAAATTATGTACAGAAATTAAAGCCATCCTCAATCATTCAAGCCTTGGTTCCAAGTATTTTTTTTATTTTTGGATAAATTAGAAAAAGAAATTGTATGACAAGTATAATGTGACCTGAGATTGTAAACCAACATTATACTTTGTGTAACTACAACATATAAAAAGTTAATTATGATGTATTTGAAATTAAGATATCTCATTCTGCAGGGATGAATTCATTTATCAATTAGAATAAGTGACTGTACAACTTGACATTTTTTCAACAACTGCAATCAGTGTTGTCTCTCTTTGAATCTCTTGAACTGAAATGGGCATTAGTATTTTTCTATTTTCTAGTATTCAAGCAAGACAATCTCTAAATATAAATTGCCACACAGACATTCATGTAATGTGAGATTATAGAAATGTTTGACTAAAGCATATTTATATCGCATAAAATACTAAAAATTCACACTATGAGAGTACATGTATCAAAATCCGAATTTTTGAGAATAATAATGTCTCTCTTTTTGAACATTGCAGTCTTTGAATTATAACACTGTGCCACAGTACTCTGCAGGCGTAAATAGCCAGACGGAAATATATTAGTAAGGCCCTGCCAGAAGGTTACATTTTGTCATATACTTTTCTTTTGAGTTAGTAGTCTACCTGTATTGGATTTTATTCGCATGTTTATTATACTATAGGGAAATGGGACAGTTAAAGGGGAGGTTTGGGTACCCATAAACCGGTTTAACCCTACTGCTGGCTCTTGCTAGTGCAGGTACCAAGTCTTATAGTAATCACTGTGTCTCTCATACCATTTGTCTGTGTTTCGGCCACTCTTAAAAATGCAATGACATGAGTTTCTTATCAATGGTTTTAATGGAATAGGGTCAGTAAGTCTCGTCATGTGACACCGAGATTTCACGATAAAATTGAAATTCGAAAACGTCTCCCGCCAAAACATGACGTTTTTGGATTATGACATTCATTTTTTTTTTGTTTGGTACGCCATATATTGTTGTGAAAAATGCAACTTCCGGGTACAAAAATTGTACCCAGAAGTTTCGAAATTGAACAAGACTTACAGACCCTATTTAAATATAATTTTTGAATTGGGGAGAAAAAGAAGACTACAAGGTTTTGATGATTTTAAGGAGATATGAGATTTGAAGTCAAAAAGTTTCAAGCAATTTACAGTTTACATTACCTTTAAAATGCACTTATAAACGTGACATTTGGTAGGAATATAGATATTTCATGAAAATATCTTGGTCAACATCTAATTTGATACTGGTTGAATATTAACTATCTATCCATTAATATTGCTTGGGGCACATGAAAATGCATTAACCATTGTTGTTAAATGATACTTGAATACAGGAAGATTACTATAAACTTTAGTATTTTCTAGGCTTTTACCATGAAGTGTTACAGAGTTATTGGACGAAAAACCTTGTTTAATATTATGTGAATTACTATGATATTATTAAACATAAGTAAGGCTGTTTTTCAGTAAAAGCCCTTAGTATGGCAATTTCTGGTCTTAAATTTTGAGTTTCCCATGAAGTTTCAATAACAAATATTGGGAGGTTTCTTATTATATGAATAAGTGTACCAACAAAGATAATTGTAAGCAAATTTTGATGATTTGGAAATTTAATTGCAAAAATAAATGATCACACATGTTATGTATCATTTTTAAATTGCAACTTTTATTTTCGGACTACAAGGTTTAAAATGAATTCATGAATGCACTTAGAAGCACAGCAATTTTAACTTTAATGTGTTTTTTGCATTTTTTGCACTTTCATTGCTATGAGTGGTCTAAGCGTAGTAACTCCAAATTATAAAAGCACTTTTGGATAAGCTTTCAATGAGACTGGATCATGTAGGGAAAAAGATACTGGTAATGAACAAAAATGTAAATATTTTTCATTAACTAAAAAATTTTGAGAAAATAAAAGGTTATTTTCTTTTTATTGAAGCAGATATCTATATTTTTGCACCATTATGTTCATGAAATTTGAACCTTTTATGCCCCCTAGACAAATAGTCAGGGGGGATACTGTTTTCCCTTGTTTTCCCTTGGAGTGCCGATGTGTATATGAATTTCACAAGTTTATAAAATTTTGAAAATTACTACTGTATAGAAATTGTCCACTTAATCAGGTGTATTGGATGAATTGCTGGTGTAAATTGCATTAGCCGAATTTGTATCAATATAATCTTCAGTATTTTTAAATAGTATGTTTCTTATGGAATTTATAAATTAGAAAAAAGTGGATATGGATTTTGTAAATGGAGATTTTTGGAGAATATCAGTATGTGATATATCAGATATGAAATGCATTTCTGTTTTTTGAAACTTATTTAAGTCATTATATCCAAAACAGGGTATCATTGATGTCATAATTCTTCCCTATATATCTTTCAACTTTTCAGTGCATATGTTTGATAACGCCCTCATTTTATCTATAATCTTTGTATATATAAATTTTGTAACTGTGAATTTAAAAATTATACTAAGTTTTGTATGTTTTTGTTATATTTTTCTTAAATATACTAGTAATCTTCAGGTATTGTGTACATATATGTATTTTTATTTTTCAGAATTTTCTACCTGTCTTTCATATTCAAAAGCTGTGATAATTTTTTCAATTAAAATGCAATAGAATAAAATCAACATTTCATATTTGACTTGAATGTTTCTTTACCTCTGCTTATCAGCAACAAATAAGAATATACTGTAAATTTACTATTTGCACTCATGTTTTAAAGTTCATTTGAAGTTCCATTAACAGGATAAGTAACACATATCTTTTGTCAAAAGGTATTATACATAGGCAACAACAGCAGTCGAATACCGAAGGAACAAGGGATATGATTATTACGAAAATCAAAGTCAAGAGATATGCAAAATGAGAACATAGAAAAACGAAGATATGTAACCAAGATGTTGGGACGATCTTGTCATGTAGGCATCTAATATCTGAAAGCAAGTCACCTGTTAAGGTATAAGAAATATTTTGCTATTAAGGAGGAAAATCATTTGATTTACGAAACTTACTTAGTTTTCTTTTCCAATATTGGATTACATAGTAACTAATGTTAATTTTCTCCATACTCTGCCAGTCAAATGTTGAAAGAATCGTGTATTCACTATTTCCCATCTTGCCTTCAAAGCGCAATTACCACATCTTCAATCCTGTAGAAAAATTACTGGATGATGTTGAAGTCCAAAATTATGATCAAATGGTGATTGATCCCCATAACATACACAATAATTGATTCATTAAGTTTATTAACAGATGTACGACAATAACAATGTGAAACTATTATATTGAAGTATTCTTTGCCCTGTGTTTACATAATTTTTTTTTCTGAGGGTGTATTGAGATATAAAAAAGCCAATATAAAAAGGATGTTTTCTATAGATTCCAAAATTTATAGGAATTATAGGAATTATTAAGGATTCTAAGTACTGTAAACGTGATTATTTTCGCGGGGGGTTTATTTCGTGAACAGTCATGGCCAAACCTTTCACGTGGTTATAATATTCACGGATATTAAAATTTTGATAGTAAAACGTATGATTAAAAGTTATTAAAAGTATTCGCGCGGGGGTTATATTCGCACAAAATTGCTAAACGCGAAATGAGCGAAAATTACCCCCACGCAAAAATTTCCACGTTTACAGTACACTAAAGGAAATTCGTTGCAGCTTAAATTGCTATAGCTACTTTGTTTTAATACGTAAATAATAAATCATAATAAAATATATACGTGCATGTTTAAATTTTCTAATTTTTTGCTTAAAGAATTCAAGACAGCAAAATTAGACGGGGTCATTTAGAAGTTTGATGATGACAGTGTATTATTTTTGAATACAGTTTTTGGTAACAAACAAATTGTACAAAATTTTTATTCCATTTTAACAGCAGAAAATCCATTTACACATGGCTTAAATTTTATTTTGTCGCCTGCACACGTAGTGTGTGGGGACATATAGGGATCACTATAGTCGTCTGTCGGCATCGTTGTCCATCCCACTTTTTGTAACTTTTTTACAACTACAAATCAGTCACTTGAAATGTATTTGACTTAAATATGGGGTGCCTTATTGCAGCTATCAAACTCAGGTCTGTCAGACATCTAGTTCCTGTTTACTGACTTGGAATATTTTTCAACGGTAAAAATTTTCGTCAAATTTTCTCAGCAACTACATACCACAGCCACTTGAAACTTTGTATGTGACTTTAGAATGGGATTCTTTAATGCTCTTATTATACCCTCCGCAAACAAAGTTTGGGGGTATATAGGAATCACCCTGTCCGTCCGTCTGTCTGTCCGTCCATGTACCTTGTCATCGCATGTTCTCCTAAACGGCTGCTTGGATTTTCATGAAATGTGACACAGTTGTAGTACACCACCTGAAGATGTGCATGTAGTCATATGGTTGCTGCCAGAAATTTTGAAGGGGAGATATTTTGTCTTTGAATATTTTCTTGAAAAGGGGGGAGGACGACCCTTGTCAGTGCATGTTCTCCTAAATGGCTGCTTGGATTTTGATGTAATGTTACACAGTTGTAGTACACCACCTGAAGATATGCATGAGGTAAAATGGTTGCTTTCTGAAATTTTGAAGGGGAGATAATTTGTCTTTGAATATTTTCTCAAAAAAAGGGGGAGGAGGACGAACCTTGTCAGCACATGTTCTCCTAAACAGCTGCTTGGATTTTGATGAAATGTTACACAGTTGTAGTAAACCACCTGAAGATGTGCATAAGTAATATGGTTGCTTTCTGAAGTTTTGAAGGGGAGATAATTTGTCATATGTATATTTTTTGGCGAAAGGGGAGGACAAACCTTGTCAGCGCATGTTCTCCTAAATAGATTTTTGGATTTCGATGAAATGTTACACAGTTGTAGAACACCACCTGAAGATGTGCATGAAGTATCATGGTTGCTGCTCGAAATTTTGAAGGGGAGATAATTCATCTGAATATTTTCAGGTAAAAAGGGGGACAAACTTTGTCAGCGCATGTTCTCTTAAACGGGTATTTGGATTTTGATGAAATGTTACAAAGTTTTAGCATACCACCTGAAGATTTGCATGAAGTAATATAGTTGCTGTCCGAAATTTTGAAGAGGAGATAATTCTTCTTTGAATAATTTCTGGAAAAAAGAGGGAAGGTAAATCTATGTGTCCACATTTGTACTGTGTCTACAAATGTATTGTGTCCACATACACTTAAGTTTACACTTGCCATATTGATTCAGGATTCAACAGCTCTAGTTGAATTCAGGACTATCGGACAATTACTTAATGTTTACCGACTTGGAATATTTTCAACAAGTACTTTCAATGTTAAAATTTTCGTAACACTTCTCTCAGCAACAACAAATCACATTTACATTAATTTTGTATGCGTCTTTAGTATGGGGTTCTATATTGCTCTCATGAAATTCAGATCTATCGGAATTTACTTCCTGACTTGGAATATTTTCAACAAGTACTGGTAAACATTTTCGTAACACTTTATCTGAGCAACTACAAATCACAGCCACTTGAAATTATTATGTGACAAGTACTGTCAATGGTAAATATTTTCGTAACACTTTTCTCAACAACCAGTTGAATGTGACTTTAGTATGCGGTCCTAAATTGCACTTAACGAATTCACGGGTGCCGAATGCTACTTCCTGATTACCGACTTGGAATATTTTCAACAAGTACTGTCAACGATGATAATTTTCTAGCAAATGAAAATTTAGTAGTAGGTTCCCTATTGCATTTGTGACATTCAGGTCTGTCGGACATTTAATTCCTTTTCGCCGTTTTGGATTATTTTCAACATACCGTTAATAGTAAAATTTTTCAGTACATTTTCCTCAGCAATTGCAAATCACAACCACTTGAAATTTGGTATGTGACTTTAGTATTGGATTCTGTATTGCGTTTATTGAATTCGGGTCTGTCGGAACATCTATTTCCTGTTTACTGACTTTCAAAAGTTTGAATATTTGCAACGTACCGTCGATAGTAAAATTTTCAACATACTTCTAATAGTAAAAGTTTTCGTTTAAACAGTTTTCTCAGCAACTGCAAATCACAGTCACTTGAAATTTGATGGTTGACTTTAGTATGGGATTCCATATTGCTCTTTCCAAATTCAGGTCTTTCAGATTTCTACGTCCTATTAAACAACTTAGAAGTTTGTGTTTCGGACAACAGCAGGTGACACAAGTCTTCCATGGTCAAATTATATACCACGTAAATCTGCACATTTGCAAATATACATTTTCCTATACCCCTTCCCATCTAGGTCCTGCAAATTTACATCTGTTACTTTATACACGTATGAAGTTAAATTCACAATAAATATGTGCACACTATGACAAATCGACATACTTTCATGTATATGAAATAGTTAGGTATGATTAACCGTGCATGTGAAAGGGACTCAATGCAATCAAGATATGCACATTTCCACCAGCTGTGATATAGGCCAGCAATAAGAGGAAAAAAAAACAAAACAAAATTTGAAAGTTTGTAAAGCTTCACTAAGCTCCAAAAATACCAAAAGGTGGTTCGGTCTAAAGCTCTAGCAAATAACTAAATACCGAAGTTACTGCGAATTTTGATTCTGCATATGCGCATTTCGACAACTTAGGTCTCTTCTGTGCAGATAAAATCTAAACGTTTGGAAGACCATAAAGTCAAAGATGTTTAAAAACTGAAAGAGAACAAATAACCAAATATAATCTAAATAGAAAGCCAAAATCACGTAAGGACATACCACGCAAAAGGAAAATAAAGTAAAATCTTATTGTAACAAGTGTGGATCGTATTGCAAGGCAATACCAAGTTCCCTTCCGGTAGGACAAGGCTTTATTACACTAGCAAAACTGGTAAAATATTTTATCTGAAACCAAGGCCTATAACTTCTTCAAATATCATTGGACCAGAACCAAACTAAAAGGTGATCTGTAACTCATTACAGTAGACTAGCATACAAAGTATCATTACAATACCTACAACGGTTTAGAAAAAAAGTGCTGAAATCTGACAATTTACTAAAATTTTCTCAGTTTAAGGCCCGTCATTCTGTCAAAAATCAGTGGCCGGATTCAATCTTATATAGTTGATCTGTAACTCATTAAGGTAGACTCACATACATAATATCAAATCAATACCTACAAAGGTTAAGACAAAAAAGGCGGAAAACTGACATTTGACTTAAATTTTCTGAATCCAAGGCCCATAACTCTTTCCAAAATCAGTAGACCGGAACCAAACTTAAACTTGGTCTGTAATTCATTAAGGTAGATATACATACAAAATATCAGATCATTACCTGCAACAGTTTAGAAAAAGGTGCGGAAAACTGATCTGGGACTGACGGACAGACAGAGCGCAAACTCAAAGTCCCCATCGGCTATCGTCGGTAGGGGTCTAATAATGCCACAATTTACCGAGACAAGCTTTGATATTATAAAGGGATTTGGCTATTTTCAAGGAAAGGTAGTAAAGGCAAATTGGGAAAAATGGACTTTAAAAAGATGTGTTTTTTTAAAGCAAGATGGCGGCGAATGAATAGCAGGCATTGTAACGAGGTTTTCTATACTATATTACGTTTTGTTTTGTTTAATTTAAAGTTACAAGTAGAACATTCTCATACTATTACCGAAGTACAAAGTTCTCGACTGAAGGCACCCCTGGGAAACCTAACTCCAGCAAAGTATATATCCACCCAGTGGTAGTAATTTATACTTAAAAGTATGTGATAACAACTTAAATACACAATAAGTGCACAGGTGCTTGAGGACAGGACCCTGTATTGGGCCCCTATGGTCCTTCCCCCTTTTTATAATATTTACTTCATTTTTTCAATATTGGCCATTTATTTTTGCTATTTTGTACTAATATAACATATATCTATCGTCAATTTCCTATTTTACTATCACTGTGCATTTGGACAAGTGTAGTCCGACAATAGTATGTCTAACATTTGCACAGGCAAAAATACTGGAAATCAATGGAAGTAAAACATGTTAAAAGTTTTTAGAATACTTGGCCCATGAAATACATAGCTGAGCAAAAAAGAGCCAACTACAATGCTAAACGTAAATAAATAGTTTGAAGTCCCAAAAACTGTTTCAGTGTACTTTTTTATTTAAGGGAGTACGAGTGTCAGAAATTTTGTAATTAGAATTAAAATTCTGACCTTTTTGTTTTGAAGAGCACCACTAATGGAACAACTTGAGCAAAAAATTTTNAAAATCCATGTAGGAATTTTTGAGATATAAGACGTCAAAATTTTGGCGGGAAACAGATCTCTCTAGAGTTTTCCTTCAATTTGCATATGATGTTTATAGGCCTTTAAATATATGAAATTATAATCGGAAGTTGATTAAATTTTATACACAGTCTATTTTGTGTATTTTAAAGTGACTTATGACCAAGAAAATGTGGTCCATGTGCAAAAAAATTTAGCACTGTTTGAATGGATAAAACCCGAGGATATAGAATGCTTCTGAAAACTGACGCTCGTACTCCCTTAAAAATTTTGGTGACTTTTTTCAAAGGTCTGTATGTTCAAGTTTCTAATGCATGTTATAAAGAGAGCTATATCAAAAGGACAGATGAAAAGTGAGCAATTACGCAATGAAAATGGTACGACTAAATGTAAGTTCAAATTTGTGATTTGATCGGACACATAACTTAATATGGTTCCACATTCTACATACTAAAAGTAATTATTCATGATAATTGGAATAAGATTTGGTAGACTGATTATCTTTTCTGAAATTTTAAGATTTATCAATTATTTAAATGTTTTAAGTATCATTTTATTTCTGAAGTAGAAAATTAACAATTGGCCCTTAAGAGTGAAAAGGATGCCACGTTGAATGATTGGCTCGGCCACCTGCAGGTAGCAAAACGTTCTTTAACAATGTGAACATTAAATTAGTGTGTCTCTTTTCTTTTGGGGAGTTAGATCCGGATGTGTAAGGCATTACAAGTATCAAGTTAATTTGTAGA
The DNA here is from genome assembly GCA_002080025.1 of Modiolus philippinarum. NCBI lineage: Eukaryota > Metazoa > Mollusca > Bivalvia > Mytilida > Modiolidae > Modiolus > Modiolus philippinarum. The sequence continues at coordinate 88,359 of MJUU01045039.1, forward strand.
TTCTCATCCACCTGTAACAAAAAATCCGGGGTGGTGGGATGTTTAGGGTACGATCATTTGATTCTGAGGGGGGGATGGCAGTTTTGGTCGTGTCAGATTATTTATTTTCAACATTTTGCTGGTCAGAAAATTTATTTTTTGCCGCTTCGTGGCGAGATTATTTTTTATCTATATACTTAATTAAAGAACCTGGAACCAGATTATTTTTTATTTATTTTCTGGGTGGTTGAGGCCAGATTATTTAATATATTCATGGGTTTTAAACAACGGCAGTAGAATACCGAAGGAAAAAAGGGGTGAAATTCACAAAAATCGAAGTCCAAAGACAGGGCAAAAACGAGAACACAGAAAACAATGACGTTAGACAGATACAAAGCACAGAACCAGAAATCACAACACTCAGAACTGCCGTTGTTTCAGAACAAAGCAAGAATATTTATTTACAAATAAATGGTCATCCCCTTAATTATATATTCTTTTACTGATTTTCACCAAAATTGGTGGGAATTTAAAGAAAATTTCTGAATAATTGAAAATGGAAAAACTGAGCTTAGAAATATGGGGCGGGTGGGGATGAGAATCTATTAATTAATTTGATGTGGCCTAAGTAATTGATTTTTTTCTTTTATTGGAATGTACAGAATGTACTATTTTCAACAGTATCACCTGGGAAAGATATTCTTTTTCCATGATACTGTTGATATAAATCTGTAAGCCAATTATATATATATAATAACATTGTAAATTGATTGTGATATGTTCATATACATTCATATAATGATTTATTATTTGTAACGTTGTATATATTTTTTTCCTTCCTGTTTAAATATTTAATCAAATTCGATATGTTTATGTATTATTTATAAATATTGTCATGTGTGTATTTGATATGGTCTACTGAATAGATATTTATATGATGTGTCTACGTGTTATGACATAAAGATAAAGTGAGTATGCTTTTGAATTGGTGGCTCTTTCTGTGATGTTTTGACAGCTAAAGGAACTGTTGACCACTTGACATCGCATACATAGCCAACTTCATGATCAACTCTATCCTTCACATTGCTCATAAATAATATAAATATCACGAGTATGTTTAGCCTTTTTTACATCTTAAAACATGTTTCATATTTATTCAGTAAAACTGATTAATAAGTTTTTTTATAGTGAGACCCAAAACGATGTGGGAGACCTACTTTCAGGTGCTGGTTTATATGATCAATTTTGTATTAGGTAAAAAAGGTTCCGATACACTGGACAATGATAGCAAAAATGATTAAATGCAAAAATGGAGCATTGACAGCAGTTAACAATGAAAGTATATGGAGTACATGCACATGAGACAAAGTCTTTGCAAATACATGGTAGAGCAAAGCAACGGAACAACGCTTGTACTGTTGTTCTCCGTCTTGAAGTCACCATACGACCTTAAACAAGAGCTTTCCTCATATCTCAAAGTAATTGCAATACGGGCCCTAGCATCGGTTTGAGTGGGATTCATTTCTCGACACTGAACAACGTTTCATCCATGTTTGTTATTACTCATTGATGTCAGCATTGACAAAGTGTTCTTAAAACCGCTGTCATCCGTTGCTCGACAAAAGACTAATGGAAGACCATCACCACATATAAATAACCAAAGGGCACACATCGAGTCTATTGCATGTGGACTATAAACAAGTGGTCAGAATTACATTTTGAAATTACAATGTACATATAAATTAATTAAATACCAAAATTTCAAGTATGGTAGTGTATCCATATTAGAATTATGTAAATAACTAATACATCATAACTTAAATATATAAATAGCTAACATCCCTTGCATGGGGAAGACCCACAGGCACTTGTTTCTATCCACCGGGCTCGAGAGTCCACGCCAGTACAAAAAAAAAGTTTTTTTTTCGTACTGGCGTGTACAGGCACTTGTTTCTATCCACCGGGCTCGAGAGTCCACGCCAGTACGAAAAAAAAAGCTTTTTTTTCGTACTGGCGTGGACTCTCGAGCCCGGTGGATAGAAACAAGTGCCTGTGGGAAGACCATTTATATTTCACTGATTATCTACATAAACACAAATGAGATAACATTAATATGATTGACGTAGAAAGGTAGTATTCCGCCATTTTCATATTTTGTGTACATTCATTGTGTGTGTGTGTGTGTTTGTGTGTGCATGTTTTGTCATCTGAACACTATCTCACTGAAAGTACAGTGCAATGCAACAAAAACATATCTACTTTGTTAACATGGGATTTTTGTTGAAATTACTATGTCTATTCAATAGTTCCTTTTGTCTTGATCTTCAATGATATGGTAGCTGTCAAATTCTCTTGCATTATTGCAGGTAAACGTATAATGCTAGTTTCTGGGGGAACACAATCAACTTAGTATAAAATCACTATGGAGGCGAATTCGTCAGAAGGTAATGTGAGATTATAATCTAATGAAAATTGTTATAGACTACGAATAAAAACTTTATTATAGGACTAAAGATGTTTTTAGGAAATGGGGTAATGTCTAAATTACTGAACGGACAGAGTGGTCAAGAGCCGAAGTCCATGGGACAAAAAGACAAATCAGGTGGAAACCACCGGCAAAATTGTCGACCGCAAGGGTCCTGACTTGGTACAGGCATTTCAAGAGAAATGTTGGGTTAAACCGGTTTTATGGCTAACCAAACCTCCCCTTCATTTGCGGCAGTGTCCGGTAGCAACTCGATTGAAAGGTCGTAAACAGTTAAAAAATTATCATCTATGTAAAAACTCCGGCAATCCACTCACAACCTGACGTAATTTAATGGGGAGGAGCACGCACAAAATTCAGTTCCCCACTATTACTTTTTTATCCCCGCCGCAACGCGACGCGGAGATATGGTAATGCCGGTGTCATATGGTATTTTGAACCCATGGAAAATTGACCCCGGGGTCAATTTTTATCCATGGAATATTGAGCCCCCTCATGGAAAAGTGCCCCCCTGTATGGTATTTTGAACCCCATAGAATATTGAACCCCTAGTGGCGTTTAAAAATTATTTTTTTAGAAATGACACACTTGATGTCAGACAGATACTTTAGAAGGGGGTTCAAAATTCCATGACGGGGGGTCAAAATACCATGGTTGACCAAACTTCACAATTTTCAGATGGGGGTTCAAAATTCCATGATGGGGGTCAGAATACCATGGCAGGACAGATAATTAATATCTGAACATACAGTTTACATGTTTTGAAAGGGGGTTCAAAATCCCATGGGAGGGGGGTCAAAATACCATGGTTGGCGAAACGTCACAATTCTCATATGGGGGTTCAAAATTCCGTGGCAGTATATAGAATAAATGTCTGTAACATATATTTCCATGCTTTCAGAGGGGGCTCAAAATACCATGGTAGGGGGTCAAAATACCATTGTTGAGGAAATGTCACAATTTTCAGATGGAGGTACAAGGGTCAGAATACAATGGCAGTATATAGAATCAATGTCTTTAATGCATTATTTATATGTTTTGACAGGGGGTTCAAAATCCTATTTTAAGGGGGTCAAAATACCATGGTTGACAAAAGTCACACTTTTCAGATGGGGTGCAAAATTCCATGACGGGGGTTCAAAATACCATGGTGAGAAATACATTAATGTGTTTAATTCCCATTTATATGTTTGAAAGGGGGATTAAAAATTCCATGGTAGGGGGTCAAAATACCATGGCTATAACCAAACCACACAATTTTAAGATGGGGGTTTAGAATTCCATGATAGGGGGTCAGAATAACATGGCAGGACATAGAATTAATATCTGAACATACAGTTTACATGTTTTGAAAGGGGGGTTAAAAATTCCATGGTAGGGGGTCAAAATATTATGGTTGACAAAACCTTACAATTCTCAGATGGGGCGCAAAATTCCATGATGGGGGTCAGAATACCATGGCAGTATATAGAATAAATGCCTTGAACGTACATTTACATGCCTTGGAAATTGGGTGTCAAAACACCATGGTAGGGGGTAAAAAAAACCATGGTTGACGAAAAGTCCCAATTTTCAGATGGGGGTGCAAAATTTCATAATGGGGGTTCAGAATAGCATGGCAAGATATAGAATAAATAAAAGAAAAAAAATAAATGCTAGCAGCAATTGTAAATGTTTCAGGGAAAGTTAAGTTACCATACCTCATGGTCAGGAGTGCAACATCTTGACTTTTGACATGTGATATTCAAAAATACCTATCTCAATACATTTGTATAATGTTTCACTTTATTTTTCAGATGATGCAGTGTTAGAAACATGATTTTTCCAAAAAATATTTCAGAATAAAAAAATTTTCAAGTCAACAGGACTATCTTTTTCATGTCAGGAGTGCAACACTTTTTCAATCCAGTTAATTAACTTTTATATTTTTCAATAAGTACTTCATTTTATATACCTTGTTGGGATTAAGAACCCCTTTCAAAACATGTAAACTGTATGTTCAGATATTAATTTCTCTATGCTGCCATGGTATTCTGACCCCCTGCCATGGAATTTTGCGACCCCATCTGAAAATTGTGACATTTTGTCAACCATGGTAATTTGACTCCCCTACCATGGGATTTTGAACCCAACTTTCAAAACATGTAACTTGTATGTTAAGATATTAATTCTCTGTCCTTCCATGGTATTCTGACACCCCTATCATGGAATTTGTACCCCCAACTGAAAATTGTGATATTATGTCAACCATGGTATTTTGACCCCCCCCACCATTGGATTTTGAACCTCCTTTCAAAACATGTAACTTGTACGTACGCTATTAATATTCTGACCTGCCATGGTATTCTGACCCCCTATCATGGAATTTTGCACCCCATCTGAAAATTATGGCATTTCTTCAACCATGGTATTTTGACCCCCCCTACCATGGAATTTTGAACCCCCTTTCAAAACATGAAAATCGTATTTTTACATATTAATTTTCTATCCTGCCATGGTATTCTTACACTCAATCATGGAATTTTGCACCCCCATCTGAAAATAGTAGCACTTCGTAAGCCATGGTATTTTGACCCCCCTAGCATGGGATTTTGATCAAAACATATAAATTGCATGTTAAGATAGTAATTTCTCTATGCTGCCATGGTATTCTGACCCCCTGTCATAGAATTTTGCGACCCCATCTGAAAATTGTGACATTTTGTCAACCATGGTATTTTGACCCCCCCCACCATGGGATTTTGAACCCCCTTTCAAAACATGTAACTTGTATGTTAAGATATTAATTCTCTGTCCTTCCATGGTATTCTGACCCCCTATCATGGAATTTTGCACCCCATCTGAAAATTGTGACATGTTGTCAACCATGTTATTTTGACACCCCCCCCCCCCTACCATGGGATTTTGAACCCCTTTTTGAGATATGAAATAAAGGGGGTTCGATTTTCCATGATGGGGTTCAAAATAAAATGGAATAAAATTGACCCCGGGGTCAATTTTCCATATGGTATTTTGACCCCGGGGTCAATTTTCTATATGGTATTTTGACCCCGGGGTCAATTTTCCATATGGAATTTTGAACCCGGGGTCAATTTTTTGGGGGGTTCAAAAATCCATATGACACCGGGCGTCCGTCCGTCCGTTCGTCTGTCCGTCCGTCCGTCCGTCCGCCTTGTAATTTATTTCTCATTGGATTTGGACAATATTTACACAGTAGCTTTAGTTCTAGAATGCCTTAAGTGAGTTCAAAAATGAGCCCTGTTTGAGTAATTTTGTAGGAGTTATGCCTCTTTTTAACTTTGAAAATTGGCAAAATATCCTTGTAAGTGCTCTAGAAAATTTATTTCTTATTGGATTTGGATAATATTTACACAGTAGCTTTAGTTCTAGGATGACTCAAGGGTTTTCAAAGATGAGTTCTATGTGCGTATTTTTGTAGGAGTTATGCCCCTTTTTTATCTTTGAAAATTGACAAAATATACTTGTAAGAGTTCAGCAAATTTATATCTCATTGGATTGGGATAGTATTTAAACAGTACCTTTAGTTGAAGAATACCTCAAGTGATTTCTAAGATGAATCCTGGTTAAATTTTTTTGTAGGAGTTATACCCCTTCTTAACTTTTGAATTTACCTCAAATATGTGGGGTTTCAAATTGCTGGAGCGGCGGGGATATATGGCTATTCAAATTATAAGTTTCGGACATAGTCGTTCATGCTATTGTGAAAGTTTATATGTTGAATATTCTGTCATATAAGCCCTTTTTAAACAGTCCAGAAAACAAGGGAACTTAAACAACACACCTATTAGTTTACAAGTTATTTGTTTTCATTTCAGAAGTAAGTGGTCCTTTAATGGTTGATGTGAATTCAAGAAATCCGACCAAAGCTTGGAATATAATCAAAGAAAACGGAATAAACAAGAATCATACAAAAATTCAGCCCATAGATCCATCAACTCCTATTTCTCAAGAAAAGATCAGATTTGTATGTATCTCTGATACGCACGGAAGAATAGAGAAAAGGGCCAACTTTACTATTCCAGACGGGGATGTTCTGTTACATACAGGGGACATCACTAACGAGGGCCAACCACATGATATCAAACAATTTAATGAATACTTAGGTAAATGGATATCTAAAATAACAACAGACAATAAATATTTTAATTGATGCTGACCAAATAAGCATAATTATACAAAATCTAAATGTTGTTTGATGAAAATTTGGGTATTTCGTTCGTGGAAAAGTAATAATAAAGAAAGTATTGAAACACTTTTAGAGATAAAAGAAGAAACTTGATCAGAAATGACAAGTTTCCGAATGTTTATTAGAGGACTTATATGGGACTTTTGAATCGTGTTCTTCCGGAAAAAGTTCTAATTTTATACGAAAAATCAATTCATTGAGAGGGAATTACTTGATAATATATTTAATCGATTTGCAACTCTTCAGGTTAATTGTTTTTCGTCGATTAAAATCTTGTTAAAGAATTGTCATATATGAAAAATTATAGATGGACTTCAATTTCAAAAACAGTTTGCTTTTTATGTGGTATATATTTATTTCAATATGTTTGGAAATCCAGTATTCCTTCTTACTGGTATCTGAGGCGATCGTTTCCGACTTTAATTAAACAAGAGTTCCAAAGTCCCGTATTACCTCTTTAGGAGAAAAGCTTTTAAAATGAGTAAATGTTTAAAATTAATATAAACAATGAGAGGATATGGAGTAAATGCACATGAGACAAAGTCTCTACAAATACATGGTAAAACCAAGCAATGGAACAACACTATTATTGTTGCTTTTTATCTTGAAGTCATCATGAGGCTTTCAACAATAAGCTTTTGCTTATACCTCATGGTACGTTCAAGACGGAAATGATTTGATATAAAAAATGAAAACATATAAGTGCCCAATTTGATAAAGTGTCAATGGCTATATATCTTCTGAATATATTCCAATATTTCTCCGTAGACTAATCGCTCACCAGGTTAGTGGTTTAAAACTTATTAAACCATATCAGCTCCGACACACTATTTTCAATTTTGTCTCCTTTTTAGACACTCTTAAAAAAATTGGACAGAGCGTCCTGTTATATTTAGGAGTTGTGGAAGTAATACTTATTTATTTTGGCACCCCTTTTCTTTAAATGAACCCCTTTCATAAGACCTTCAATCATTTAAGCACCTTTTCAAAAAAAAAATGCACAGGGATTCTGCCTTATAACAAGGTTATAAGCCATTGCGCATAGCCAATGAAAGTTTTCTTTGGACCCTGCACATGTTCCTTTTCAGACCCTCTTGCAAAGACAAAATTGTGCAGTGTTTCCGATTCTCCGCTTTGATGTTCAGGTATGATATCAACATTGCTGATTGTCAAACAAATGTGTCAATTGAAAGCATGTTCAGATATTTCACCATTTTTCATCATGCTTCTCTTAAAACAGTCAATCAATATAAAAGTTTTTTTCTCTTTTTTCAAACCCCCTTGCAAAACACATTGGCATTGGTTGCTATAATTTAAAATGATAAAAAATCTGGAATCAACTATACGGGTATGATTTTTCTTCAAATCCATGCAATTTGTTACATTAGACATACGCAACTTCGATTGCGATGGTTACTGATCATACATTTGGTACAGTACTTGACTAAAATTTAGTTTATAAATTCCATAGATTTCAGAATAAAGCTCTACTCATGTTTCCTGACAGGATTTGGTGTTAAACTAAGATTGCAAACATGGTACATTAAAATGATCATTCAGTGATTATATATAATACAATTCCATTCACCAGATGTGTCGGATTCTTAGGGCAAATTGTTTTAAATTGTTCGCCAAAAAATAAATACATTATATTTTGTGGTAGCCATATAAATTCTGCACTAAATTTTAGTGCTGATCAACATTTCTGCCAAATTTGTCTCAGCAAAAGTAAAATATACTAAAATTTAGTAATGGTGATGGCAACCTTTTTAATAAGGGCTATATACTCGTATATATAGATGATCACTTGAGAGTTAATTTTCAATCGTGTAGAACCTTGACATTTACCCCATTTACTTTCTTTTTCATATTGAATCATTTGGGTGACCCATTTCCTATATTAAAACATTTAATTCGAAAGAACATTCTCCAAGATTAAGTAAGTTAAGAGACAGACCATCAAATCAAAAGATGTTGAGGAACTAAAGAGAGCACACAACGCAAATGATAAATTCAATACAAAAACTAGCTGAAAACAAATGTTGGTGAATCATAGAAAAAATTGCAGAAAACATGGTATTGCTGTCTTCAATTTAGTAATATAGAACAAAATGATGTGTTGCGAGATAAGGAAACATTTTAGTGGTTCTTTTCTATTATTTACAGCAACGCTTCCCCATAATTATAAAGTAGTAATTGCCGGAAACCATGAACTAACATTTGACAAGTCCATGTATGATAATCTTTGGCGATGGGATGTTAAAGTTGAAGATGTACAGTCATTTCTACTCAATGACGGAGTTACAGATATCAGAGACTTGCTGACTAATTGTATTTATCTAGAGGATTCCATGGTAACTTTATATGGAATAAACATTTATGGAACACCATGGTAATTTATACACATATAATTAGAAAGAGATGCCAAAACATATACAATGATTCAGAAATATTGAAATCCAATAGGTCTCTCGATTTTTTTTGTAATCTATGTATATATAAGGAGTAACTACATTAAATATACGAATTTCCAATTTCTTTTTATGAATGAATTTCCCCGATTGACCAGGGGTCAATCGGAGTAAATTGCGTCACATAACATTGTGGCGTCCAAAAATCTATATTGTGACGTCAAAATTTTCCGAGAAAATTCACCAATTGGAAACCCGTCTATTGTACCATATTCTGAGATTGATTTAGTAACAATAGATGTTTAAGCAGGAAAGAAATCGATTATATCACAATGTATCATCGTAACTGAATAGTATGTCCTTCACCACTTAAAGTACATGTATACATGTGCATTTGCATAAAAAGGCTTTCACACAAGATATACGATAAATTATTATGATAATGCATGATTTCTGTCGATGTTATATAGATCAGTGTAAAGGTGTTTACATAATTGACGCTTTATGTTTGACCAGACTGCACCAGTCTTAAGGTAGACACGATGCATTCAATGGCACATTCGAAAAACGAGAGCTAAATCCAGTGTAGACATTGCCATGGTGTTGCCACTACCTTATGTGGGTATAGACAGTAGATGGCAATAAGATGGCAGTTAGAATCCGCGTTCTTAAATGTGCCAAGCGGTCTACATATAGCTAGTATCCAATAAAAAACATGAAAATCTGCAAATGGTTCTGTATTCGAATTCTTTTATAAAATTCAAAACTAAAGAAGTCTTTTTATCTACAGTTGAAATTGCAAAACTGTGTAGTAATGCACAATGTTGTAAAATCATTTGCTTACATACACATTCAACAGTATTTTTCCCATTTCTTAATTTACATATTTCCTTTCGTTTCTTCTTATTTTTCATTTCTCAGTTGACAGATTTAGTTTTTCGTTTCTTTTCGTCATTTTTCGTTTCCTGATTTACATATTTCGTAAGTTTCATTACAGGGACCCAGTATAGACTTGATTTTTGTCAGTCAATTGACATTTTGTCCTACGTGACATCATAACTGACTGACATATGTGAAACGTCATAATTTCACTTCGTTGCGAATAAGCCCCTTTTGCCTTAAGGAGGTTCGCTCCTCATATTTTGGGATTTCTGTCAGACTTTCGGAATCCTCGGGTTTTATCCACTTAAACGCATTATAATTTTTTGAACATTGACCCCTTATTTTTTTTCATAATTTCATTTTATACATATTTGAGAGCATTCTGTAAAAATTTCATTGAATTCTATTTATTCTGTCACTTTCATCCATGGCCAAATTTTCAACGAGATCATCAACCTATCAATTTTTTTCATTTAAATTATTTGTTTTTTAATTTTCTAACAAAAAATCATGTTTATTTGAAATTCTGTTTATTTTCAAATAGAGTAGCGAACCTCCTTAATTGATGTTGAATCCGGAAATTTTGTAAAATGCCGCTGCTTATAGCACGGTGAAGTATTTATATATTTTTCGTTTTAACACCTATGTCAGAAGGTAAAAAATGCTTTTCAATAATTGTTCCCATCAATTCTGTGAAAATTTATGTAAAAGGTGGCTAATGATCACACTTCGATCTTAATAATGGGAAAACAAGAATGGTGACCCATACCTTTTTATTGTGTCGCCTGCTGTAAGCAGGGATTACTATCAGTCGTCTTGCGTCGTCGTCGTCGTCGTCTTCGTCGTCCTGCGTCGTCCCGACAGTTTTTGAACCCACATCTCCTTCAAAACCACTTGTCCGATTCCTACCAAATTTTCAGGATATGTTGTTTAATTGGTATAGTTGTGCACCTGATATTTTGCAGATTTTAGAGGTTAACAGAGCCAAAATTGCTCATGTGTGAGTCTGTTGGTTTTGAATCCGCAACTCCTTCAAAACTGCTAGTCAGATTCTAACAAAACTTTCAGGATAAGTTATTCACCGGGTGTAGTTGTGTACCTGATACTTAGAATTTTGATTTTACAGATTTTAGAGGTTCACAGAGCCATAATTGCTCATTTGTGAGTCTGTCTGTTTTGAATCCGCAACTCCTTCAAAACTGAAAGACCGATTCCAACAAAACTTTCAGGATAGATTGTTCACCAGATGTAGTTGTGCACATATAGAATTTTGATTTTACATATTTTAGAGGTTCACAGAGCCAAAATTGATCATTTGATAATCTGGTTTGTTAATCCCCAATTCCATCACAACTATAAGTCAGATTCCAACCAAACTTGCAGGATATGTTGTTCACCTGATGTAGTTGTGCATCTGATACTTAAAATTTTGATTTTGCAGTTTTAGAGGTTCACTGAGCCAGAATAGCTCATTTGTTAATTCTGTTTGTTTATGTGGAACTCCTTCAAAACTGTAAATCATATTCCAACCAGCCTTTCACAATACATTGATTACTTGATATAGTTGCGCACCCGATATTTAAAATTTTGATTTTACAGATATAGGAGGTTAACAGAGCCAAAATAGCTCATTTGTTAATTCACCCATCAATTTTTTGATATATATCGTATCTGTGAAGTAGGAAAATTACAACAAATAAGTTACCAGTTTGTTTACTATATAGCGATTTTTATTATTAAGCCACAATGTCCAAATGTTATGTTTCTTTTACTTTCCAGGCATCCTTGCTACGGGAAATATGGTGATTGGGGATTTTGTTTAAGCAGAGGGGAAGAAAGTCTACAGAAATGGAATTTTATTCCAGAAAATACAGACGTTCTGTTGACACACGGTCCACCAGTTGGTATGAAATTTCTTATTTTGCATTTTTTTAAATCCGAAAAATTTATCTCCTTTGCAGAACATCCCAAATATCAGACTATTGACTATTACACAGATCTGTACTATTGGTGAAACAAACAAACAAACAAACAAACAAACAAACAAAAACACCGAAACTAAAACAATACTGTAAGACCTTATACTTGTTATAATGTGTAGCACCTTGTTACCATTGCAACACAAAATACCGACAGGAACCATAAAATTTCATACGATAAGTATCAATATGTGACCTCACTTAATCCGGAATATCATAAGGAGACCTGACATGTATAGCAATATCGGCAAGGGATGCGCTCCTGGATACCTAGTGGCCACGGAGTGTTAATATTTTAAATGTAGTTAAAACGCTTAATCTATGGAGTAAGGATTTTATCTGTGGAGTGAGGATGAAAAGACGCTAGTACCGAAAATTGGTAAATGCTAGGCTTTGCTTTCTTTGGATATATAACAATAAAGATTGAAGATATGGAATATTTTGTACACTTGTCCAATTTTTTGGAATAATTTAATGCATTTTTATTATGGAAACCAGTACTGCAGCTTTGTATATTACTTTTTCAGGATACTGCGATACTAAGTTTGACGGACTAAATGATGGTTGTGTTGAACTTCTAAATACTGTACAGAAAAAAGTTAAACCCTTGTACCATATCTATGGTCATATTCATGAAGGTATATATGAAGAATAAAAATCAATTGTGTACATACATTGTAATGACAATTGCATTTCAATGATGACATTTTTTAAAATTGATTATATTGGACATTTCGATTCTCACGTGCAGGTGATTACATCATACATACAGCGATTGTATACCAGTGTGAGCATCATCATCATTATAGACTACAATATGCTGTACTTCTACACTTTTGGTAAACAGGGTCAATATTTCAATTGGTTAATGCTTGCAGTTCAGTTCAAACTTCAATAATGCATTTAAACTGTAAAAAGGTTTCATAATCAATGTCTTAAATTTGTGCAGTAAAACTCAGTTACTCTTGTAAGGCAAAGTATTACAGTAAAACTGCAACATCTTTTTTTCAAGATGAACCACAAATAACTGAATAAATATTTATTCTATTTACAATGTCCACTGATGCACAGATGCATACAAAGTATATTTACAAGTAAATGTATCTTACATTGATAGCCTTTAGTTTATTTACTGATGATTATAAACATACATTTATTTCTTTTTACAGCTTATGGTATGGCCACTGATGGACACACAACGTACATAAATGCATCAACATGTACAATACAATCCAAACCAACTAATCCACCGGTTATATTTGACCTCCCTATACCACACGGACATTCTAAGCAAGAAAGTATATATCAAAAGGTGGTTCATATTACAAAATAATTGTCAAGAGAATGAAGCAAACGATCCGTGTTTGTGTGGTTAGTTAAAGCTATCTCATTGCTTCATTGTTTTAGATTCTTATCATTTCGTAATTACATTTTAAGATCTTGTGTTGTTTTTTTTTTGTTATTTTTGCCTCTGTTAACTCGAACTTGTAATAATTGAAATAACGAAATAATAACAAAATCTTTCTACCTAACTTGACTTCGACAAGTGAAAAGTAGGAATTGAGAAATAATTCAGAGAAAATACAGACGCCATAAAATGATCAGTATTTACATATGAGATTTGATTTTCAATGAAGAGATATGGGGTAAATACACATAAAACGAAGTCTTAACAAAAAATAGTAAAACATGCTATGGACAACGCTTTTATTGTTGTTCTTCATCTTGAAGTCACCACGAGACCTTCAACAATGAGCTTTGCTCATACCATACAGTAAGTTCAAGACCTTTGATAGTCTTTATTCATTTTGACCATTGAGTGAACAAACAAACAAATCAATAATCAAACTCAAGAAAATATTTATGTGCATCTTTCAGTGATGACACAAATAGATATCGATGCTTAGTCAATTTCAGTTATGTAGATGCCATTTCGAAGTTTGGCAAGAAACAATTATCTAAGGGCCCGAAATATCCAGAAAATGTTGTTATAGATATTCCTGTAAAATGAGCTTTCAGTTTTTCCATTACCAGTGCGTACTTCATTCAAGATCAGGTTCTATTTATAAGTTTCATAATAACTACTTCAGCCTAAGAAACCGTATCTAAAAAATAAAAAAGGTGAATGCAACTACTCATTCTTTTCTGAAACATAATGTGTAGACCAATTTTAGTGACGGTCGACAGTTTTTTGTCGGTGGTTTTGTTTTCTGTGTTTTATTACATTTTTATCATTAGTTTTGTCTTTGTAGGTTATTGTGATATAGGTTTTCCGTTGTGATATTTGTGTACAAACAGATAAATATATGATTTTCAAACTTTCACCTTGGTCTTGTTGAATTTAAAGAAGCAACATGCACCATTGATTTCAATTGTTTTTTTTCTTAGGCTTACAAAATTTACCAATCAGACACCCAACAAAACTTCCTTAACCTCATTTTCACTTAATTTCACTGTCTTATGAGACCTATCAATCGCAATATATTGCTGTCTAGTTCCTACCGTACACTACCGAAATGGAAGGGGAAGTTTGGCGCACCGCAAAACCGGTTTAACCTACCATTTTTTCAATGCATGTTCCAAGGCAGGACCATTTCGGTCGACAATTTTTCCGGTAGTTTCCAACTGCTTTGTCTTTTTTATACGACCGCAAAAATTTTGCGGTCGTATTATGTTTTGGCGCAGTCGTCGGCGTCGGCGTCTGTGGCCAGCATAACTTTGTTTCTAGTTGATGGATCATTTTCAAATTTTAATATGAGGTTTCTTGGCATAAGCTTAAGCTCGGGGTTTAATTTCGGTTTCATGGCCTCGCCCGTTTCAGAAAAAGGGGCCAAAAAGGGGTAAAATTGGGCTTTTTCGTGTCTGTGGACGGCATAACTTTGGTTCTACTTAAAGGATCATTTTCAAAGTTTAGTATGACGTTTCTTAGCACATGTTTAAACCCGGATGATAATAGTATGTTCCTGGCCCCGCCTGTTTTAGAAAAAGGGGCCAGATGGGATTGAATTGGGTGCTTTCACATATTTGACTGTAGAATCTTTATTATTTATCGGATTTTGATGGAATTTTTTTCAGTGTACTTCTTAGAAAATGTCCAATCTGTTAAATGCCAACGGATTTCACGTGGCATGTACCGTTCACGAGATAAATGGACCCAAAAGGGGCGAATTTCAAAAAAAAAAGTATTTTTTTTTATTTTGAGTCCGATTTTGATGAAGTTTTTGGCAATGGATTCTTATGAAAAATTAACATAGCGCTGAACCGTCACCTTTTTGATAACTTGTTTCCTTTCCAAGCTATGACGGGCCCAAGCGGACCAAAAGTGCAAGCATGCGGATTACCTATATTTTTTTATTTCCCATCTGATTTCAATTGGATTATTTTCTTTAGATCCAACACATTGTAGGCTTTCAGTAGTATGTCAGTAGATTTGGCATAGCTCCTACCGTTTCTGAGCTATAGTGGTCAAAGGGGCCAGAATTGCAATTTTTAGAAATATGTGAAATTTTTATTTTACATCAGATTCGGATTAGATTTTTTTCTTTGGATTCCTCTCATTGCAAACTTTCAGTTATATGTCAACAGATTTGACGTAGCTCTTTCCGTTTATGAGCTGTAAGGGGTAAAAGAGCCAAGATTGCAATTATAAGAAATATGTGAAATCTTTATTTTTCATCAGATTTTGATGGTATTTTTTAATTTGGAGTATTCTCATTGTAAGCTTTATTTTCACTATTTTGTGTGCAGCTAATTACTGTATCAATCTTTTTACTGTGTCCACATTCGCTTAAAATTATACTTGTTCAAATTTCAGTGGTCGACATGCTGCAGTCGTATCACGCTGTGCTTTGCGTAGCCCTTTATTGCCTTATGGAGTCTGGCTTTCAACAATTCTGTTCGGTTATTTTGTTATTACCTCCTTCAATATCTTGGGACAATTTTCCGAAATATTCCATATAAAACTTATCAAATCCTGTGTCCATTCTTAAAAAATGTGGATTCTTCAAAAATGTGGATATAAAGGGCATAATATGATAATTAAAATCGTATGATTATAGATATAACTACGTTTGAAATAATTTTACAAATTTTCAAGTACATGACTAGATGAAGAAATAGTAAAGTCCTTTACAATCTGGAAATTTTACATATCAGACCATATGATGGTAAATAGTGAGTAAACACTTCAATTGTTTTGTCTATAAATGGACAAATTATCATACCAATCGGAAAGGAAGGGTCAATATTGGATAAAAATATACACTTTCAAAGGATTGTATTTCCGAGTTGTGTTTTTCTTCATCAAGAAGGGAAAGTTCATATTTGTTTCCGTAAAATCAACCACAGACAACTTTCTATCTTTACAGTACGTGCTGTCAGGGACCTACTTATGGATGATTATATAAGTGGTCATATCTGTTAATATTGCTTGTACCAGTCACGGAGGATCTTCAACTATTAGAGGCATTGAATTATGAGGAGGCAAAGCAATACCTTGGAGGCGTTGTATTCGTTTCAATAATTATGTCAATAGGGATAATTGGAAACATGCATGTGCTCTATGTATATACATTTCGAATGAAGGGGTCAAATCATCGAATTTTTATCCTCTTCTTGGGTGTGTTAGATTTGATAACTTGTCTTATTGGAATGCCGTTCATTATCGTTGATCTTCGGAACCCATTAACGTTTACCATGGCGACATTGTGTAAAGTGCTAAGATTTGTAAACTATTTCATTTGTACCTCATCAGTGTTCATTCTCACAGTTATCGCAATAGACAGGTAATTTTAATATTTTCCACTTGAGGGCACCTAAATCTGATATTAAAAAAGACAGGTAATTTTAATATTTTCCACTTGAGGGCACCTAAATCTGATATTAAAAAAGAAGATCAGGAGAAAACTAGAATTAATTTTAATATAAAAAGAATAGTAAAAGTTAAAATGCTGAAAAACCTCGAAAATTTTTCTCAAAATTTACAAAACCGTAAAATTATGACAACACATTCGACTAATAATTTTTATGAAAATGTTTTCTATTGTAATCTACAATTATGGTCTTTTGTAGAGGTCGATATGAGTTTTAATAGACCTAAAAATTAATATTGACCGACGCCGGAGGTCTATTAGGTCTATTAAAACTCATATCGACCAATACAAAAGACCATAATTGTTTTATTACATAATAATAACATGCATCATCCTACTTGGTAATTGTAAGGGTTTTCAACGATTTTTTTTTCAGGATAACATATCTTGTAAAATTGTCATAGGTAATTAAACATTTGTACTTACTTTTCAGTGTGCTTTCCTATCTCTTCATACAAAAGATTCATGCATCAAGAAGCTATCAGTACATTATTTTAGGCTCATGACAATTTTATTTGATTTATATATATGTACAAAAACAACATGTAATATGTACTGTACATGGAGCATGTAAAGAAAATCAATCGATTCTGCAACATGTACAAGTCTCTCCCCCCCAAAGTTTAGTTTTTTTTCATGTAATAGATAAATCATGAGAATTAGAAATTCCATCCTTTTAGTAAAACCAACCTTGCGTTATTCTGTCTGAAATTCCTGTGATAAGACAAGAAGAAATTTGCAGAACTACTAAAACGCATACCCCGACTGTGTATCGCATGTTCTTAGTTTCGATCACCTTCCGGGTATTTGTAAATAGCAGTCTTCTTGTTGCAAAATGCTTCTAATGTGAATAGAGAACAACAAATGTCTCCTGCTAGCCCAACGCCATTTTCTTACTTCGATATTTGGTTTCCCGAACATACTTATAATAAGGCAATTCTGATTGGCCGAAAGTCGCGTGAGCACATGTAATTCTGTTTTTCATTGGCTATTTGAAACAGCGAGTCAATATCATTTTTAAGCAGACCTGAGAAATGAAAGTGAAAGTAAAAGCGAGTCAATTCGATTTTTAATTGAATATCATGTGACAGGTTTTCATCCAATAAAATAAAACTATTATAATCATTATGTAATAATGTTAAATACAAGTTTAATAAAATATTAAAACCTATTTGCGGGTGATTTCGGGAAGGCAAATTACATTTGTATTTGACCAAATTGTTACTTCATCGTAAGTAGTATAAAAAATTATTGCTTTCACTTGAATATTCATGACAGAACTAATCATAAAATCACAACTCAATATTAAAATGTAGGAATTGATCTCAGTGGCATAGACAATTCAAAGGACTACACATCTAATTCAACAGGCAGCGGTTTCCAAGTAGTATCTATTTGCAATTACTACATCATTGCAGTTTTTTTTTATTTTGAAAGCTTCTTTCATTTTTCTTTTTTTAGATATAGAAAGATATGTGTATACCGTGGAAGGCAGATTTCTTTGACAATGGCGAAGACGCTGTGTTTTTTATGTTTGTGTCTTTCCGTAGTAATAACATGGCCGGCCCCAGTGCTTTATGGACACAGTTCAGTTAATACGACAAGCCCTTTTGTCACTGGCACACGCTGTTTTATAGAAGATAGATATCTAAACACAGATTACTCCGCTTACTTCAATTTAGCATTGATTTCGTTTGTTTCCATCATCTTTTGTGTCTTGGTGATTTTGTACACCATGATTGCTAGGCAGATTAGACGCCATGTTGCACACAGAAGTTTTGGAGAAGACAATTCCCCATCTGGATCCAAGCCAACGGATTCAACAGATACAACACCAAACAAGTCATTGCCAAGTGTTAAAGAATACATCACTGGTGCAGTTAATGTGAAAGCTGAAACAGAACCTATAGCAGTGTCATCAGAATCTTCAAACAGCTCAAGCACAATACTGAAGCACAATAGGGTAGAAAACAAACACCATAGCCACAGGACGGAGAACAAGATCACGAAACAATTTAGTTTATCCAGACGGACAACATTCATGTTGTTTTTGGTCACAGCGTTTTTCTTCGTTAGCTATTTTCCTCACCTCCTTTTGCAAATCATAACATTCTTGAAAACCGATTTCGTAAACAATATGACATTCACCGGGAAGATTTTATACAATACTTTCCTTTATTGCTTCTTTATCAACAACATGGTCAATTGTTTTATTTATGGGTTTTGTGATAGACGTTTTAGAAAAGAGATAAGTAAAGTGTATGGGTATATCATGAGACGAAACAAATGACCGATTGAATGTTTATAAAATCATGATGGAGACTAAATAAAACATATATTGTTTTTCCTTTAATAACATGAAAAATAATGGCTGACATCCTAGTGACAGTAAACTTAGATGGAAAAACTGACAGCTTAATTGTTCCATAAATGGCTAAATACATTAAATTATGCAGATCAAGAACAAATCTTAGTGTTAGGTAGATACTCTTACTTGTAAACAAGCTGCTCTCGACTTAAGATTTTGCAATTCAAACAAACATAAAATAAATAAATAAATAAATAAATGAAAAATAAAAACAATAAAATAAAATGGAATAAAAAAATGTACTCAGTTGGATAATATATAGGATATAGAATATATCAATATATACTACAAGATGGATTTGAAATGTTATGATTTAATAGAAATAACACCACCAGTGGTTCGTTTGATGAACAACTTGCACTTAGACAAAGATTTATCAAATGCACAAAGAATCTTAAAGAGGGATATATATATATTAAAATAACTCTATATTATGAAATTTTATTTGAAGCTATTCCTCCTAACAGATGGGAATTGGAAAGTTCTTTGAGATATTTGAAACCTGGTAATAGCATTTCCTAATGAAGAAGGAATCTGGTTATCTCAAGTTTGATTTACAGTTGTGAAATCTTTCAGACTCTTTGTTTGTTAACAGGGTATTTTGCACGTTCCCTGCTGTAATGAATGTTTAAGCCCTTCTGCATTTCTGTTGAACTTATGCATGCGACTGTCCCTCCTGACCAATC
This sequence comes from Modiolus philippinarum, assembly GCA_002080025.1. Taxonomy (NCBI): domain Eukaryota; kingdom Metazoa; phylum Mollusca; class Bivalvia; order Mytilida; family Modiolidae; genus Modiolus; species Modiolus philippinarum. Next base: position 108,227 of record MJUU01045039.1, read on the forward strand.
CAGAGGAAATTGTACAAAATAACTTCTTGCGCACCATATCTAACTCACGCAGTAGATATGAATTATTATCGTCTGTGATGGCCAATATACTTTTGGAGGAACAGTTCAGACTTCCAATGTGGCCAGTTTAAAACTCAAGGGATGTTGTTACCACTTCACTTGAAATGCTGCAGTTGTGCTTTTCTTTGTCATGTTGAAACGGGTCTACTTCTTTCGAGAGCATAAATCTTTTCTTTTCACTGGTCGGTCATATTTGTCTACAATTTATAAAAGGATTTTAGTATTCAGTTTCCTCTAAAGAAGTTACTTTCATTGGCTCTAGCACTAATAAAGAAAAATAAAAAAAGGTTACTTCCAATTTAGTTTCTTCAGATAGCTATTTAGAGAACTTATGTCTCTTCAGAGACAACTCTGCCTTTATTTCCGTTTTTCCCTCCATTACTGCCCTGCTTTCTTCACTTCTATCTCTTCTTTCTTTGACTCAGTCTGATTATGTTTTAAAGCCCCCTCTTTTTAAAGGGTGGACTGCTGTTCTGAAACGGTAATATTAACTTTGAACACCACTGTTTTGGGTTTTTATTAATATGAGCAAGTTAGAACTTTATGTGTGTTCATCCCAACGTCTAAATGACACATGTCACAGGTGTATTCTTTTAAAGGATACATTGTATTTTATCCTGAAACAAGAACGGTTAGATCAATTGATCAGATTGGAATGACAATGACTTCCTCTGTACAAAACCTGCGTTAAACAGTGTTTCTAAGTTGTGGCTGTGTTCCCTGAAGCAAGGTCGGTGCAATCAGTTTCTAACGTAGTTTGGTGTAAAATCGTACGTCTGCTATCAGTTTTTCATTGTACCGCGAGCATACGGTAAACAATGGTGACATCACACCATGAAAGTGAGTACTTTATTATACAGAATATGATTCTGAAAAATAATTCAATAAATTCAAACAATAAAAATTCTATACTTTTTTAAATTACGCAGAAATGAAAACAATTAAAATGAAAACAACTACTGAAACAAAAAAGGGAAAAAGCTAAAATGAACATGGTAATTCATATTTAACATAAATCGAAACAACCTTACAAAAACAAAACAAATGACCAAAAAAGAACAAGAACTCCATTAAGAAGAGTGAACTAATACAAAACTGGATTTATGAAAATAAACACAACACAACGGTACCGCTGTTTGCTGCTCGACAATTCAAATCATGTGATAATACAGAAACAGATAATATATTCTGTTACAAGCGGCATACGAATAATTTATGTCGTCATTTATGCGATATGAGAAATATATAAAGTAAGTGAGAACCAAAACGTCAGTCTTAAAAGACAATCCAAGGACAACGGCAACATCGGAAAACAAAGACACAATGACACAACATGAGCACGGCATAGAAAAGAAAAAAAAATGAAGACACACACACATACATACACAGGTGAACAACATGAACCAAATCAAAAGATGGATGAGATCAGGTGTACATGTGGAGTAAGCATATACGTTAGAAACTGGTTGCACAGAAAAAAGGGAAAAAACGAAAATGAACCTAGCAATTCATATTTAACATAAATTGAAACAACCTTACAAAAACAAAACAAATGAAAATAAACACAACACAACGGTACCGCTGTTTGCTGATTTGAATTGTGGAGCAGCAAACAGCGGTACCGTTGTGTTGTGTTTATTTTCATAAATCCAGTTTTGTGCTTCTTATAAGACACCCGCGGTCAACACCGATAGTAAATTCAAATCCGGTTGAGAAAAAACAAACTTTGGTTGTAGAGAGAAAGATCTGATGTCATCTTGGAAACAGATATCCCATAACGGTCCACAAGGTCGTGATGTCGACCGTGAAACTTCTGTAGTGATGACTTCAAGTTATGGATAATATACCCTTACTTGCGTAGCATTTTTGTAAGCAACCGAGCTATATCAAGGTTGTCTCTTTATTAACCACAGGCCCTTGAGTAGCGAATGAATTGGGAGATGTTAACTTCATATGCTGGCGCTTTTGAAATGTTGCTACAAAGAAAAAGGAAATTTGACTACTGGAAAAGTGAATTCATCGCGTTTGTCATACAGCCTAGTTTGTAGTGTTGAAATAAAAAGATGACTTTTTCTCATTTTTGACAACTGACTCAGTCCTGTTGCTAGCTGAATTTTACTGTTGGCCAGCATAACTTTGTTTCTAGTTGACGGATCATTTTCAAATTTTAATATGAGGTTTCTTGGCATAAGCTTAAGCTCGGGGTTTAATTTCGGTTTCATGGCCTCGCCCGTTTCAGAAAAAGGGGCCAAAAGGGGTAAAATTGGGCTTTTTCGTGTCTGTGGACGGCATAACTTTGGTTCCACTTGAAGGATCATTTTCAAATTTTAGTATGACGTTTCTCAGCACATGTTTAAACCCGGATGATAATAGTATGGTCCTGGCCCCGCCTGTTTTAGAAAAAGGGGCCAGATGGAATTAAATTGGGTGTTTTCACATATTTGACTGTAGAATCTTTATTATTTATCGGATTGTGATGGAAGTTCTTTCAGTGTACTTCTTAGAAAATTTCCAATCTGTTGTATGCAACGGATTTCACGTGGCATGTACCGTTCACGAGATAAATGGACCCAAAAGAGGCGAATTTCAAAAAAAAAAAATTTTTTTTTTTATTTTGAGTCCGATTTTGATGAAGTTTTTGGCAATGGATTCATATAAAAAATTAACATAGCGCTGAACCATCACCTTTTTGATAACTTGTTTCCTTTCCAAGCTACGACGGGCCCAAGCGGACCAAAAGTGCAAGCATGCGGATTACCTATATTTTTTTTTATTTTTCATCTGATTTCAATTGGATTATTTTCTTTAGATCCAACACATTGTAGGCTTTCAGTAGTATGTCAATAGACTGGGCATAGCTCCTACCGTTTCTGAGCTATAGGGGTCAAAGGGGCCAGAATTGCAATTTTTAGAAATATGTGAAATTTTTATTTTACATCAGATTTTGATTAGATTTTTTTCTTTGGATTCCTCTCATTGCAAACTTTCAGTTATATGTCAACAGATTTGACGTAGCTCTTTCCGTTAAGGGGTAAAAGAGCCAAGATTGCAATTATAAGAAATATGTGAAATCTTTATTTTTCATCAGATTTTGATGGGATTTTTTCTTTGGAGTATTCTCATTGTAAGCTTTATTTTCACTATTTTGTGTGCAGCTAATTACTGTATCAATCTTTTTACTGTGTCCACATTCGCTTAAAATTATACTTGTTCAAATTTCTGTGGTGGACATGCTGCAGTCGTATCACGCTGTGCTTTGCGTAGCCCTTTATGGAGTCTGGCTTTCAACAATTCTGTTCGGTCATTTTGTTATTACCTCCTTCAATATCTTGGGACAATTTTCCGAAATATTCCATATAAAACTTATCAAATCCTGTGTCCATTCTTAAAAAAATGTGGATTCTTCAAAAATGTGGATATAAAGGGCATAATATGATAATTAAAATCGTATGATTATAGATATAACTACATTTGAAATGATTTTACAAATTTTCAAGTACATGACTAGATGAAGAAATAGTAAAGTCCTTTACAATCTGGAAATTTTACATATCAGACCATATGATGGTAAATAGTGAGTAAACACTTCAATTGTTTTGTCTATAAATGGACAAATTATCATACCAATCGGAAAGGAAGGGTCAATATTGGATAAAAATATACACTTTCAAAGGATTGTATTTCCGAGTTGTGTTTTTCTTCATCAAGAAGGGAAAGTTCAGATTTGTTTCCGTAAAATCAACCACAGACAACTTTCTATCTTTACAGCACGTGCTGTCAGGGACCTACTTGGATGATTATATAAGTGGTCATATCTGTTAATATTGCTTGTACCAGTCATGGAGGATCTTCAACTATTAGAGGCATTGAATTAAGAGGAGTCAAAGCAATACCTTGGAGGCGTTGTATTCGTTTCAATAATTATGACAATAGGAATAATTGGAAACATGCATGTGCTCTATGTATATACATTTCGAATGAAGGCGTCAAATCATCGAATTTTTATCCTCTTCTTGGGTGTGTTAGATTTGATAACTTGTCTTATTGGAATGCCGTTCATTATCGTTGATCTTCGGAACCCATTAACGTTTACCATGGCGACATCGTGTAAAGTGCTAAGATTTGTAAACTATTTCCTTTGTACATCATCAGTGTTCATTCTCACAGTTATCGCAATAGACAGGTAATTTTAATATTTTCCACTTGAGGGCACCTAAATCTGATATTAAAAAAGAAGATCAGGAGAAAACTAGAATTAATTTTAATATAAAAAGAATAGTAAAAGTTAAAATGCTGAAAAACCTCGAAAATTGAAAAACCGTAAAATTATGACAACACATTCGACTAATAATTTTTATGAAAATGTTTTCTATTGTAATGTTAAATACAAGTTTAATAAAATATTAAAACCTATTTACTGGTGATTTCGGGAAGGTAAATTACATTTGTATTTGACCAAATTGTTACTTCATCGTAAGTAGTATAAAAAATTATTGCTTTCACTTGAATATTCATGAAAGAACTAATCATAAAATCACAACTTAATATTGAAATGTAGGAATTGATCTCAGTGGCATAGACAATTCAAAGGACTACACATCTAATTCAACAGGCAGCGGTTTCCAAGTAGTATCTATCTGCAATTACTACATCATTGCAGTTTTTTTTTTTATTTTGAAAGCTTCTTTCAATTTTCTTTTTTAGATATAGAAAGATATGTGTATACCGTGGAAGGCAGATTTCTTTGACAATGGCGAAGACGCTGTGTTTTTTATGTTTGTGTCTTTCCGTAGTACTAACATGGCCGGCCCAGTGCTTTATGGACACAGTTCAGTTAATACGACAAGTCCTTTTGTCACTGGCACATGCTGTTTTATAGAAGATAGATATCTAAACACAGATTACTCTGCTTACTTCAATTTAGCATTGATTTCGTTTGTTTCCATCATCTTTTGTGTCTTGGTGATTTTGTACACCATGATTGCTAGGCAGATTAGACGCCATGTTGCACACAGAAGTTTTGGAGAAGACAATTCCCCATCTGGATCCAAGCCAACGGATTCAACAGATACAACACCAAACAAGTCATTGCCAAGTGTTAAAGAATACATCACTGGTGCAGTTAATGTGAAAGCTGAAATAGAACCTATAGCAGTGTCATCAGAATCTTCAAACAGCTCAAGCACAATACTGAAGCACAATAGGGTAGAAAACCAACACCATAGCCACAGGACGGAGAACAAGATCACGAAACAATTTAGTTTATCCAGACGGACAACATTCATATTGTTTTTGGTCACAGCGTTTTTCTTCGTTATGTGTTAGCTATTTTCCTCACCTCCTTTTGCAAATCATAACATTCTTGAAAACCGATTTCGTAAACAATGTGACATTCACCGGGAAGATTTTATACAATACTTTCCTTTATTGCTTCTTTATCAACAACATGGTCAATTGTTTTATTTATGGGTTTTGTGATAGACGTTTTAGAAAAGAGATAAGTAAAGTGTATGGGTATATCACGAGGCGAAACAAATGACCGATTGAATGTTTATAAAATCATGATAGAGACTAAATAAAACATATATTGTTTTTCCTTTAATAAAATGAAAAATAATGTTTGACATCCTAGTGACAATCAACTTAGATGGCAAAAACTGACAGCTTAATTTTTCCATAAATGGCTAAATACATTAGATTATGCAGATCAAGAACATATCTTAGTGTTAGGTAGATACTCTTACTTGTAAACAAACTGCTCTCGACTTAAGATTTTGCAATTCAAACAAACATAAAATAAATAAATAAATGAAAAATAAAAACAATAAAATAAAATGGAATAAAAAAAAGTACTCAGTTGGATAATATATAGGATATAGAATATATCAATATATACTACAAGATGGATTTGAAATGTTATGAGTCAATAGAAATAACACCACCAGTGGTTCGTGGAAGTTATAATAGTTTGATGAACAATCTGCACTTAGACAAAGATTTATCAAATGCACAAAGAATCTTAAAGAGGGATATATATATATATGTTAAAATAACTCTATATTATGAAATTTTATTTGAAGCTATTCCTCCTAACAGATGGGAATTGGAAAGTTCTTTGAGATATTTGAAACCTGGTAATAGCATTTCCTAATGAAGAAGGAATCTGGTTATCTCAAGTTTGATTTACAGTTGTGAAATCTTTCAGACTCTTTGTTTGTTAACAGGTATTTTGCACGTTCCCTGCTGTAATGCATGTTTAAGCCCTTCTGCATTTCTGTTTAACTTATGCATGCGACTGTCCCTCCTGACCAATCCAGAGGAAATTGTACAAAATAACTTCTTGCGCACCATATCTAACTCGTGCAGTAGATATGAATTATTATCGTCTGTGATGGCCAATATACTTTTGGAGGAACAGTTCAGACTTCCATTGTGGCCAGTTTAAAACTAAAGGGATGTTGTTACCTCTTCACCTGTAATGCTGCAGTTGTGCTTTTCTTTGTCATGTTGAAACGGGTCTACTTCTTTCGAGAGCATAAATCTTTTATTTTCACTGGTCGGTCATATTTGTCTACAATTTATAAAAAGATTTTTGTATTCAGTTTCCTCTAAAGAAGTTACTTTCATTGGCTCTAGCACTAATAAAAAAAAAAATAAAAAAGGGTTACTCCCAATTTAGTTTCTTCAGATAGCTATTTAGAGAACTTATGTTTCTTCAGAGACAACTCTGCCTTTATTTCCGTTTTTCCCTCCATTACTGCCCTGCTTTCTTCACTTCTATCATTTCTTTCTTTGACTCAGTCTGATTATGTTTTAAAGCCCCCTCTTTTTAAAGGGTGGACTGCTGTTCTGAAACGGCAATATTGACTTTGAACACCACTGTTTTGGGTTTTTATTAATATGAGCAAGTTAGAACTTTATGTGTGTTCATTCCAACGTCTACATGACACATGTCACAGGTGTATTCTTTTAAAGGATAAATTGTATTTTATCCTGTAACAAGAACGGTTAGATCAATTGATCAGGTTGGAATGACAATGACTTCCTCTGTACAAAACCTGCGTTAAACAGTGTTTCTAAGTTGTGGCTGTGTTCCCTGAAGCAAGGTCGGTGCAATCAGTTTCTAACGTAGTTTGGTGTAAAATCGTAGGTCTGCTATCACTTTTTCATTGTACCGCGAGCATACGGTAAACAATGGTGACATCACACCATGAAAGTGAGTACTTTATTATACAGAATATGATTCTGAAAAATAATTCAATAAATTCAAACAATAAAAATTCTATACAATTTTAAATTACGCAGAAATGAAAACAATTAAAATGAAAACAACTACTGAAACAAAAAAGGGAAAAAGCTAAAATGAACATTTTAATTCATATTTAACATAAATCGAAACAACCTTACAAAAACAAAACAAATGACCAAAAAAGAACAAGAACTCCATTAAGAAGAGTGAACTAATACAAAACTGAAAATAAACACAACACAACGGTACCGCTGTTTGCTGCTCGACAATTCAAATCATGTGATAATACAGAAACAGATAATATATTCTGTTACAATCGGCATACGAATAATTTATGTCGTCATTTATGCGATATGAGAAATATATAAAGTAAGTGAGAACCGAAACGTCAGTCTTAAAAGACAATCCAAGGACAACGGCAACATCGGAAAACAAAGACAAAAGACACAACATGAGCACGGCATAGAAAAGAAAAAAAATGAAGACACACACACATAAATACACAGGTGAACAACATGAACCAAATCAAAAAGATGGATGAGATCAGGTGTACATGTGGAGTAAGAATATACGTTAGAAACTGGTTGCACAGAAAAAAAAGGGAAAAAACGAAAATGAACCTAGCAATTCATATTTAACATAAATCGAAACAACCTTACAAAAACAAAACAAATGAAAATAAACACAACACAACGGTACCGCTGTTTTCTGATTTGAATTGTGGAGCAGCAAACAGCGGTACCTGTGTGTTGTGTTTATTTTCATAAATCCAGTTGCTTCTTATAAGACACCCGCGGTCAACACCGATAGTAAATTGAAATCCGGTTAAGGAAAAACAAACTTTGGTTGTAGAGAGAAAGATCTGATGTCATCTTGGAAACAGATATCCCATAACGATCCACAAGGTCGTGATGTCGACCGTGAAACTTCTGTAGTGATGACTTCAAGTTATGGATAATATACCCTTACTTACGTAGCATTTTTGTAAGCAACCGAGCTATATCAAGGTTGTCTCTTTATTAACCACAGGCCCTTGAGTAGCGAATGAATTGGGAGATGTTAACTTCATATGCTGGCGCTTTTGAAATGTTGCTACAAAGAAAAAGGAAATTTGACTATTGGAAAAGTGAATTCATCGCGTTTGTCATACAGCCTAGTTTGTAGTGTTAAAATAAAAAGATGACTTTTTCTCATTTTTGACAACTGACTCAGTCCTGTTGCTAGCTGAATTTTACTGTTGTTACGATTGTTTTTTGATTTAGCACATTGGCTATACGGGGATGTTTGGGCCGAATAAAACTAGTTTAACCCCGCCGCATCAGGTTTGCGCCTGTCCTAAGTCAGGAAATTTATTGAGCCTTTGTGTGTCTTTTCTAGTTATTTTAATCTATGTGTATCGGAGTCTAGGATGATGTTTATTTCACTGAACTTGATTACTCTTTATGTAGGGGCCGACTCCGACCTGCCGTTGGGTGTGGAGTTTCCTCACCGTTCGTTAAAGATCTTACGGTGGCTTTAAGTGGTTATTACTCCCCTTTGAGTCGTTGTCTCTTTGACACATTCCCCGTTTCCCTTCTTTTTTCTATTTTTTTGTCAGTTGCAAAATGAAGGTCAAGGAAAGATACCATTGTAGAGTTAACTGTAGCATCCTTTATTTCGAGTTCTTTTGGATAGATAAGATGAAGAAAATCAGTAAAGCGACGGTAGTTAAGTGAAGGACTGGGTCAGTTTGTTATCTTTATTTTGAAGAAGAGTTTCGATGAATTCAGCCTCATATGAGTGGAGAAACAGATCAGCTAGAAGAGAACCTCTTTAGCATGTTAAGTAATTCTTGTAACGTACACATAATTTATATTTTCCTGCAATGGTAGCCTTTACTACACAGATAAAGCCCTACGTATATTCCCTTGCTGTATCCCGCACAGCTGTATCTTGTACACTATACAGGATATCGATTTAAGCCACGCCTACTTCCGGTATTTATGGACAGACAAAAATCCCCAAAAAATTCATTTTGTGTTATATTTTCCATTAAATGAAGTTGTTTTATGTATTGCAGGACAAAAACAATGTATAATTATTGTCTTTAGATATCAAATGTATTGTACTCGGCACGAAACAGATTGAAATGCTCGCCACAGGCTCGCAAGTCAATCTGTTTCTAAGCCTTGTTCAAATACAGTTGATATTTAAAGACACTAACTATATATATTGTCTATTTACGTGTACGTTACAAAATGCTGGCCATAAGTTTTAAATCTTTATCTAAATTCAACGATGATGTCACGAATTTACTTTCAAGACTATATCCTTATTTTTCTTTTTTAACATGATAAAGAATGTTAGTTTTTGCCATTGCAAACATCTGTCTGACTGGTGATCTGAAATTTTGAATAAAGACAATACCAGATTTTATTCATTAATGTTATGTAATGTAATAACTAAAATGATACTTTCCACTGAAATGCAGGCTATTTTAAAAAAGAAACTTAACAAATAATTTTTCTGCGAATTTTTTTCTTGTTCAAGAGGCGTGTTAGAATGCAAAACCGATTAGAATAACGTTTGTTTTAACAACAGTCAACTTTAGCAGTCCAAAAATTTGGCACAAAGTAAACAATAGCCCTATTTACACATAATGTTCAATGTTAAGGTTATTTTCTGGTAGATCTGTGTACGTACATGTACTATCTAGGAGTACCATTTTGTTTTTTTTTCATATCTATAATATTCCCCACATGGAAGGCGTTGTCAGTAGTATGAAATACCGATCAAACAAAAATGTCTGCGAGCTGAAACGTCATGACCAAGGAACATCAGTATTGCAAATTCCATTCATAAATCGGGATTCAATCCATTCACATCAAGAATTCTGTTTGTTTAAATATTTGATATACTGTGTCCAAAAAACCGGATCGGAAATGTACAAGTATATATCAAAAAGTTGTCGTCGACAGGGCCCTTTATTCAAAATCAGTGTCACTTTAAAACTCACACACAATTGCACTTTTTGAGTAAGCGTTTCCAAGTCTGTTCCTGACCTTCTTATTTGCGAGTAGTTTATACTTACCTGCAAAGAGCAATTTCAGAGGTTCTTCTTCTGTAGTCGACGACAGAGTGATGAATTCTTCCTTAAATGTTGGTTTACAGTGTGAGACGACCCGTGTGAGATCGATGCACGCGACCTTGTCTCCCATTGGTAAATGATCAACCAAAAGTGTCCATTTTTGTGATACAATAACCGTAACCATGACAAAACATTATAAAACACCTGACGTCACAATGTAAGGTACACTCAAATGGTGACGACGTTACTCGCACAGTATAGGCTTCCAGTATTTTACTGAAGAAATAGCTACTTGCATTCGATCAAAATCAAAGATTATATGAATCTAACACCGGTGAAAAGGCAAGATCAAGAAATCTCAGACACCAAAGGGTAAGATTTCAATATTTCTCTGACGAGGCTTGCCGAGTCAGAGAACCATTGAAATCTTACCCGAGGGTTCTGAGATTTCTAAATCGTGCATTTTCAACGGTGTTTGATTAATTTTCTCACTTTTGTACACAAGGACGTCTTTCGGCACCGTCATGTTGTCCTTACCATCCGCCATCACTTAGCGACTCACCATGACGTCAATGACGTCATAGTATGCACGAGGCTGTCTCACATGGGGTGGTGTGGGACAGTATGAATCTAACACGGGTGGGTGTGCGAGACAAGGAAATCTCACACACCAAAGGGCAAGATTAAGGTTGTCTCTGACGAGGCTTCGCCGAGTCAGAGACTACCTAATCTTGCCCGAGGGTGTGTGAGATTTACCTTGTCTCGCACACATACCCGTGTTTGATTTGTTTTCTCACCCTGCCAATACGAACGGGCAGTTGCTGATTTTGACATTGGACATCATGTTTCGTACTATCAAGCATAAAGCTGGATCTCTGTTGACATCAACTAATTCAAAACATATTACATTACACAATTATTTACTTGGCTTACTCTGAATTTTCACTTCTTCCGTAAATGGTGGTTTACAGTGGGAGATGACTGATGTGAGATCGATGCACGCGACCTCATCTCACACCGGTAAATGACCAACCAGACGTGTTGATTTTTGAGATACAACAATCGTAACTATGACTTAACGTCATAAAACACCTGACGCCACAATGTAAAGAATGCTCAAATGGCGACAACGTTGTTCAAACAGTAAAGGTTACAAGACATTTCTTTTCGCTTTTTACGGAAGAAATAGGATCTTGCATAAGATCAAAATTAAAGATCGGGATATCTTTCACTCGTGTAAGAAATTCTGCGTCTTTTCCTCTCGTTTCGCTACACTCCACTCGAGTAAAGACGAAATTTCTAACACTAGTGAAAGATATCCCGATCTTTAATCTGACCTTATGCAAAATCCTATTATTCTTTTTACTTTTATACGCTGAAAATGTTGATCTGGAATTTGACCTTCGTGACGTTTGTTTACTTAGGGGAGTTACGTCCCCTCTTATGACGTCACAAGATTCGAGCGCGGGATTTTTAAATGACGTTTTATACTTATAGCTTTCTATATGAACACAACACATTTTATTGGTTTTTGAAAATTGACAGCATCAAACACATTAATATACGCCATTTATCACTTCTGTTGCACTTTTAATACCAACAAAACTGAAAAATCATCGAGGATGATGATGACCATAATTTCGCGGGAAAAAGTGCGTGTAAACTGTCTCACCCACGGGTGAGACCGCAAAATCTCACCCATACTTTGGTTACATAGAGAGCACTACAGGTAGGGTGAGAAAAAAAATATCACACCGCTAAAGATAGGAACTGACCTATCTAAAAAGTGAGAATAGGGTATCTTTCACTCATGTAAGAAATTCATCGCCTTATACTCTCATTTCGCTGCGCTCCACTCGAGAAAAGACGGAATTTCTTACATTCATGAAATATACCCCGATCTCTGATCTGCTTTCATGTAAGAAGCTATTATTCTTTTCAGAATCCTTAATTTAGTGACCTTTGCAACTGCCCCTAATGTCTCTTTCACCCCGCAAATATATGTCCACTACTACCAGTATATCAATATTACATAAAGCTTAAAACAAATATTATGTATACACAACATGTAAGACGAAATAGGTGGCATCAAAATAAATCCTCTCAGATTTTGAACTTTGTGGTTGAGATTTGAGCCAAAAGATGAATCCCCAAAGAAAACATATTATGTAAAATTAGTTTTTCAAGGAGGTATATTAAAATATTTGTTCGTGGGCGAATTATATATATTGATTAATTCTCATCATTTACGTTTACATCTTAGTAAAGAAAACATGCCTAAATACAAATAAATTATATTGGACACTTCATGTATGGTGTAAGGTGTAAATTGTATGGTGTAAAGTGTACATGGTGTGTGGTGTATAGCATAATGGTGTGATTGGTTATGCTTTTTTGTACAAACTCTGTATATGAATAATTGAACTACATATTTTCCGTTTGCTTTTCCCCTTGACCTTTTGACAGCTCATTGCCGATGATGATTGTACTATAAAAAATTGAATTTTCCCTGCTGATATATATGGATACATGCAAATGTGTTAAAAAGTGATGCTAATCTCATGTGCATAGATTGGTACACCTTTTGAAGTGTAAAACGGTGATGTTAGCCTCAAGTGCTAAATTGCAGTGATACAGTGCTTTTTGTCCGCATGTTGCTTTTTGTCCGCTGTTCCTTTTTGTCCGCAAAATGGCGCTTTTTGTCCGCAACTTTTGCTTTTTGTCCGTCGCTTTTTGTCCGCTTTGCTTTTTGTCCGCAATATTTGCTTTTTGTCTGTAACTTTTGCTTTATTGTCCGTCGCTTTTTGTCCGCATTGCTTTTTGTCCGCAAATTTTTCTTTTTTTCCGCAACAATTGCTTTTGAACGTCAATTTTTTTTATGCTTTGTTTTTTTTAAATGTTTTGCCTTTGCAATATTTTAGATACATATTATATACGTTTATACAGAGAATGTCCCATCGAAAGACATTCGACATTTGCAAACATTTCAGGTACGTGTTGTGTAAAATATCATTAATACAATGTCAATCTTAAGGAAATAAGGATGATGCTCTTCCCTTTATCTGTTTTTGGCACTATTGTTTGTTGAGCAGTGTTTGTTCCACAATCTTTTGATACCAAGAACCTCTGGGTCCTAGTGCTGCTGATAAATTGCCGAATTAGCAATCAAACTCATTGAAATGATTTCAATATACCCTTTTTTCGCGCGTTGTAATCTAACGTGCATCACTTCAGCCTCTGTATTGAAAAATTCGTAAAAATTCCACGGGACCTTATGTTTCTCCCGTTCAGTATGTTGCCATTATAATTTGGCCTATATTTAAATGTGGGTGCTAGTTAGAATTCCAAAATAACTGGTCGTTTAGACTTTCAGGTAATATACCAAATTGGAGTGTCATGAAATTTACCAAATCTAGAATCAAAGATTTTTTGCGATTTACTACTGAAAATAATTCTTAATAGTGTAAAGAAATTAAAAATATTATGGTTTCTATTGAGAATTGAAAAAAATAACAGGTCTTTGAGAGTTTTACTGAAATTAGAATAATAGATTTTTATTTAACTTTTGAAAATTACACTATGCTATGCTGATCCTCTATGAAATGTAATTTTAAGTGCCGGGTACTATTATTTAAGAGATAACCATACTGTATTTTAGGGTCCGAGGGGGTAAATCGTAGAAGTTTTCTGGCGACGTGTTAGTGGAGCCGGAAAATGGTGGTTTGCGACAGTAAAATCTTAGATTTACCCCTGAAGATCCTAAAAAACAGTTGAGTTATCTCTGTTCTAATGCAAACCCGCAAAAAGAACGTTGTAACTCGATTTTCAGATTACAGGAAGTTTGGTATGCGTCTGTGCCATTACGTTGCTATTGGTTCCGACGGTAAATCGTGGATTTTACCCCCTGAAAATTTTGAATTCACTCAATCAAAATTAGCCTTATACAAACATAAGTGCATTGAAATTCGCTGTTTGTGCATCAGGTGATTTCATAAAATGATATTACAAATAATTTGTTTGAAAATCAGTTATAAAGCAAAATTTCTGAACGTTTCCTACCAAAAAAAAAAAAAAAAAAATACAAACAAAAACAAACAAACAAAAAACAAGTAAATAAAGATATAAAAAAAACCATGAAATAATCATGGTTAAAACCATGAATGAAACCCTTTATAAAATCCATTTGTTGAGTCGGTAATTTTTTGTATTTTGAACCATTGGGCTGATGCCACCGCTGGTGGACCAGAAGTCCCTGAGGGTATCACCAGCCCAATAGTCAGACCTGTCTGACAAGAAAATTTCACCGTGCGTGTCATAGAAATTTACCGTTTTAATCAAACCACATAAAATTACTGAGCCTTCATTCCGTGTATGGCACTCGGCAGATGACCTTGGTAATGGATTTGGCTACCTATTTTGATATTAATGGAAATTAGTACTTCTTTTTTGACTGCTTTTGGATTTTGGCTTTCCATATTATTTGATTTTAATGCTGCTGGTGAGAGGTTACTCCTTGAAACACGTGTACAGCATAACGAAATTTACTGTTTTTATGCAACTTCAGTATTTTTTGTATTTTCAATGGTACTGTGATTTCGCGTTGTAAATTTACAAGTGCATGGTACCGTTATTTTCTGTGTTTTATACTGCGATTTCATGTAGCAGTCCTTCCGGATTGAGTTATCAGATTTGATGTGTGCATTGATTTGATAGACTGAAGCGGTCAAACGAGTATGCATCTTTCACCTGGACACACAATTGACAGTAATCGAAATGTGCGGTCAAGGTAAAGGGGCGTGCTTTCAATCATGCTTTCAGTTGGCTGTGTGTCAATTACAAGTATATGTCCAGCTGACTCTACCAGTGAGATTTACACTTTTGATCTGTTCAGTCTATCAAATCAACGCGCACATCAAATCTGAAAACTCAATCCGGACTGACTGTATTGCTTCGTGCATGATAAATCAACTTTGTCATACTCATCTTTTAATTGTCAAGATATCGTTATATTAAAAATTCCATGTTTATCAAACACATAAAAAATTAAACTCATATTACAAAGAGTTTAAAAAGTAGCCAAGTCATAATCAAAACCATTGTAACTGAATACTGTAGCGGATTTTGAAAGTTGTATACGTAGGTTAAGTAAATATTGGAATATGGGATATTTACAACTTTTAACAACATGGGATTTTTTAGACAAAATTTACAGGGATATGGAATATTGCAATAATTCTTGTGTTATCTTCAATTTTCAAAGGCTATTTCATTCCAGACTTTTTAAGACCGGAGTTTGTCTCTCCTGCACTGTGGAGTTCGTAAAATGATTCCCAGTGCGAGAGATGAATGCTCTCTATACTTTTCAGTTATGGTTTACTTGTTCTTGAGAGAATTTCACATATGGAAGCACTATCATACTTTCAAATTTTGGCATTTATTTTTCTGTAATTTCAAAATGTGATTCTGACCCCCTGTTTATATTGCGCACATCTCACTAATTTATAATGCCAAGTTTCCTTACAATCGACTTGATAAGTGCCTTGTGTTTGTCTATATTACCTTACAATCGATTTGATTAGTGCCTTGTGTTTGTCTATATGTTGTGATTGTCCTCCAGCTAGGGACATTGGTGTTTTTGTAGGGCAACGGATGACATTGCACGTAGCCCTGAACCAAGACACTAGCTCTAACTCTAACCCTAAGTACTAACTGTACCTAATACTACATAATCTCTAACCTTGTATGTTCATAGCCCTGAAACACCCTTGGACCTAACCTAACCCCAACCCAATGTAAACTAAACATAATCCCTACTAACCCTTTAAGTGATTACGCTCCTACTAAACCTAACACTAATCTTACCATAATACAGTTAACCTAGAGTTTTATCACTTAGCCGTTAACATAGACACTAGCTCTTACTCTAACCATAAGTCCTTACTGTAAGTTACTAATAACACAATTTCTAACCCTCTATATTCATAGCCCTGAAACATCCTTGAACCTAACCCAAACCTCATTTAAATCTTAACACAACCCTTACACTAACCCTAAACATAATCTTTGCCATTAGTCCTAACCGTAACCTAATATAACACATTCTCTAATTCTTGGCTATTTCTTCGCCCTAAAGTAACCCTTAATCCGAACCTAACCTTAACCACAATTCAATCTTAAAACTACCCTAACACTTAACATTCAACCTTGCTTTAATCACCTTAACATGAAGGTCTAGCACTAAACCCCTAACATAGACCCTTACGCTAAATCTCAACATCTGTCCTTATTTTTACCTGATATTAATAGAACCTCTAACTCTAATCTATTCATAAATCGTAAACCATTTTTGAATTAACCTCTCCTCTAACTCTAAAAACTTATCCTAACAAACCCAACCGTAATGATATCCCATATATTACTTTTGTAATGTAAGACTTCTATCTAAAACAAGTAATGTATATGTGACTTTAAATGGAACGTTATTCATAATGTAAATCAAAACCCATATCCATACCTAATAATAACTCTAACCGGTATTTGGTTTCCTATTTCGGTAATTTTGGTAATGAGTATTTTTTTTACTATTTTTTTTTCTTTGGATTATGGATTTCCATATTATTTGATTCTAATGCTGCTGATGAGAGGTTACTCCTAGAAACATGAGTACAGCATAACTAAATTTACTGTTTTTTATGCAACATCGGTATTTTTGTATTTTTATTATCCAACAATAACACTAGAACTTATAATGATAACTTAACCTAAAGCTTTCAAACAAACGCCACCGTTAATAATGGTATTATCTCCTTCTGGTGAAATTAGTTTTACCTTAACAAAAGTAACCCTAAACAAAACGTTAACGTTATTATACACCAGTCCTTAACCTATTCACTAATAATGACTCCCTCAAAACCCTTAGCCTTGGACTATACTACCCATAGCTAAGTCTATAGGTATCCCTAACCCTAGTTGTATCAAGTCTGTTACCCTGACCATACTGATGGATATCATAATTCATTGCAAACACATAATGAAGCGTCAATTATAAATGGTGAATGAAAGGATATGGAGTAAATGCAAGTGAGACGAAGATACATGGTAAAAAACCAGCAAAGGAACAACGCTTTTATTGTTGTTCTTCATCTTGAAGTCTACATGAGGCCTTCAACAATGAGCTTTGATATTACTGACATTGATATGAACATGACATCATCTATAACTGGGTCATTCTCAAAAATTGTCGATATTTGTGTTTTTCGGTTGTATGCGTGATATTGGGTATTTTTTTCACTTTTTAAAATTTTCAGGATGTATATTGGTAATGTTTGGGGTAATTTATAATATAAAAATAATCCCTTTATGTCTAATTCTTTGTTTAATTTGACTTCAAATGTGGCAATTCTGGTAAAAACTGTTTGTGATTTCGCCGTGATAGCAAAGATATGTCAAGATATCTTTTAAAAAAATGAAAATTCAAATTCAAAAATTTAATATTTATTTTCTATCAAATAATTTCTTTGAAAATATCACATAAACGATACCAAACACGTACATATTCTGTGAAAAAATACAGGAAAACATGTATGCTTTTCGCCGTGTCCCTTGTGTTACTGTAACCGTGTAATTCGACCAGGAAGTAAGGGTTATCTCTCTTACTGATTAACTTGGTGCCTTCCTGAAGTACTACTTCATCTTCGAAGTATTGGATATTCCATTAGGCACTTTATTGCTATTCAAGCCTAAAAATCTACCTCTTAAGTATGCAGGGTAACACCGTAATTTTTATTTCTGTCCCTGTTGTTACTGCAATTTCTATTATTCTTCATATTTATTTAGCACCAGCTTGTGACCAGTATTTGTATTTAGTAATTTGCTTTGCAGAACAAGCTGATTCGTTGTACAAGGGAACATACAATGTGAATAAAATTGGATTTAGAAATGAATATGTCCCCTGTGTTACTGTCCCTTGTGTTACGTAACACAAGGGACCAAATTCGTAAAATCAGGGGCGAAAAGTTGATTCTAAGCAACCATGTTTGAGAGGAAGACAAAAAAAAAATGCAATCACCCCGTTCACAATACTTTTCTAGTTCATCTTATTAGGAAATATAGGTCCTTATTCATAATAGTAAGGGTTTTTGAAACATTATACAGACAAGTAACACAAGGGACAATTTAAAAAAGTAACAGAAGGGACATACACGATTGCTAACTCAACGATGCAACTTCGATATTACCATTGAACTCAAATCAAATTAAAAAAAAATAGAGCAATGAATCAGTAATTTTATACTTCTTAATTCGATAGTTTTACAAAACTAAAAGATTTATTAGAATGCACAAAAATCTGATAACAAAAGTAGCCGAAACATTAACATGCAAAAACAAATCAATTTTGACGTGCTAAAATTCATTTGGGTTAGCTTTTCTTTATGTAAGGGAGTAATAAATGACTACTAATATGTTTTCAGAAGTAAAAACATAAATGTGAAAACTTTCAAAAAACTTTAAATTGATAATGTTGTAGATATCGAATATCACTTTTGTTACCAAATGTCCCTATTGTTACCTGCTTGTGCGATTGCAGGATGCTTGGATGTAAATTTTCTCTTCGAGCAGATGAAGTAATTGACCTCTACTTTTCCATTAAGTAATTAGGATTAGAACGCTTAACCATTTTATAAGAAGAAAACAGTTTTTACATGTACTCGATACAAGTGTCCCTGGTGCTACTAAATGTTTCCTTGTGTTACTGAAGTTAAAATTTGTATTATTTTCATGTTTTAAGTGAAAATTTTGATTCTCTTTGAATGAAAATGTTGGTTTCATCGTTCCATCTTTGGGTCATCAAACTGAAATAATTTAATTGTAAACATATAGAGACCGTATTTTAAAGTCACTAGTGTTACAAATTGTGTCCCTTGTGTTACACAATTGTCCCTGGTGTTACTGACCAGTTTCTGACAAATCAGAAATTTGTAGCTAAACTCAAGTGGTCAAACTTAAGAGGAAAGATAGTGTATGTTTGAGATAATGATATAAACAATAACATCTTTTTGATATTTAAAATAATTAGTAAATAAAATGTAAAAGTTTGAAAGGTCTAATCCCGTTCGTGTACGCAAGAGACTTGCAATCAACAAAAAACAATTATGTAAATAACTAAATCAAGACAATATCATTTTTATACCAGTAACATTTATTTGTTCTTTATATCAAGAGGGTTACAATGGCAATATTCTAATAACAGACGTGATTTTTATCATTTTTCCTAATAGTAACACAAGGGACACTGGCTGGTGGCAATTGACTTATTTTTCAATAAAAATATATTTTTATGCATTCAAAGTTAATGCTGAGATGTTGTTTCTCAAACTTCAAATGATAAAGGGCCCCAAAACCTTAAAACTGAAACAAAATGGCCAGTTTGATTTTTTCTAAAATCATCTTTAAAATATTGACAATTTTTGAGAATGACCCAACTATGAACACAAAATATGGAAGCACTTGCTTAGTCGGGGATTTGTTCAGCCTTTGTTACCGTCATCCATTCAGAAATTTTATGGCCGTCACCATGATATCATTGACAGATATGACGTGTCTGTGTCCAAAATGAAAACGGACATTTTCAGCTAGATTTCACGTCTTCACGGATTTGACATTACCGGTTTTGACACAACCCTGGATTGACTCACTGATAGTATGACGAATGCCGCTAGCGGAGCTACCCTTCCGGAGCACCTGATGTCACTCCCGGTTTTCATAGGAGTTCACACTATGAGTGCCTTAGTTTTTAATGTCGTCTTTTTATTTCCGTGCTTTGTAGCTGTCTAACGTCCTTGTTTTGTCTTTGTTTTTCTCTGTTGCCGCTTTTGCCATGTCTTTGGATTTCGATTTTTGTTGTCTCCTTCGGTATTCTACTACCGTTGTTTTGTACGAATGATAATTAGTGGAAGCCGAAATAAACATCAAGAGAAATCAAATTGATACGGATGATAATATTAACAATTACAAGCATAACTAAATACCGAAGTTACTGTGAATTTACTTTCTGCATATGCGCATTTCGACAACTTATTTCTCTTCAGTGCAGATAAAATCTAACACTACAAAAGTCAAATTGTCTGAATTTACCTATTTTCGTCTGAATTTGTCTGAAAAATTACTCGTCTTTCTTTAATGTCTGATTTAGTGCCTAATTTTTCTCGACAAATTCTTAATTGTATTAGTTTTGTATTAAAATTTCTCGACACATTCTCGACAGTCTGAATTTGCATGAAAAATTCTTGATAAAATTCTCGACATTCTTAATATTCTCCAGTATGACTGAAATTTCTCAACAAATTCTTAATTGTATTAATTTTGTCTTAAAATTTCTCGACACATTCTGACACGACAGTCTAAATATGCATGAAAAATTCTTGAAAAAATTCTCGACATTCTTAACATTATGCATTATATCTGAAATTTCTTGACATATTCTCGATGTTCTTAATTTGTCTAGAATTTTTCGACATGTTCGCGATATTCCTAATTTTGTATGGAAAATGGAAATTTCTCACCATTTGAAAAAATTTCTTTTTTTATCTATTTTGTATTATTTATCTTGTCTGTTTTAAACTATATTCTTGGCTTATTTTGCTAGAATTGTGTTCCATTTCTACAATTATGTAAAATCATCATTTAATACATTCATATTTAGTATTTATGTTATAAAATAAAGCATTTTATTTTCAATAATGTCACAAAACCATGATCAAAAGGTCTGGATAATACTAATAAGGCATCAAATAAATAAAGCAAAATAAAAACATTAAAAATGCAATGGAAAAAATTATGGTTTCTTCAATTTCACTCGGATTGTCAACTTTTCAAGGAATTTTTTTACAAATACATGTATTTTAATTATCTTCACAATTACAGAAACATTGTGTTGTCAACATTTGTCATTGTAATTATCTCTATCCATGGTTAAACTATATCTCTATCCATGGATAAAACTATTTACAAATAATATACCCTTTTTAATATGAATTTTTCCCTAAATTATATAAAGGCATATATAATTTGTTATGCATGTTATATTTTACATTCTTTCTGCAATCAATTTTGAGATTTAGACTACATGTACATGTATACAGGAATAAATACAAAAATTAAAAACACCTCCAATAAACAAAGATTGTCACAGGTGAGTGATATTGTCTCAGGTAAACCTTTAGACTACATGTACATGTATATAGGAATACATACAAACATTAAAAACATCTCCAAAAAAGAGATTGTCACAGGTGAGTGGCATTGCCTCAGGTAAAC
>MJUU01045040.1:8701-41794 GCA_002080025.1 Modiolus philippinarum
TAACCCCCCCCCCCTTCTCGAGCGCTAATCAATCATAATCATAAATAATTGGATGAACCAAAACATTTGAAATAACAGATACAGAGAAATACCTTAATTCATGTCTGAAGTAACATCATAGTATTTTCCAGTAAAATCGAGCACTTTGAAACCCAGACATCTAATATGATTTAGTGATTATCTTGAGCTTAATGCTACTTTCAACATTTCGTCAACAATACCGTCACACTGTAGAAAGCGGGAGTACATGAAAACATCGACCCTTAGCTGGCAAGTGGCAAGTTATTACTGCCTCATGAATTATGGTTGTAAAACTGCGCGTTTTTGTTGTTATTAATGCACCGCTGTCTACGACAAAGCTAAAAATAATTGTGATTGTAACCAAACTTTCACCATTTAGCGACAAAAGTAAATTACATCTACCCTAGTGTTACTCAATGTTTGCTTAAACCAACAAGCATACCAATTGAAATACATCCACATAAAATTGTATTCCAGATGTAAAAACAGTAAACACGCCTACAATAACTGAAAATTTTAATTACATGCTTCATTCTGCCATGGAACTACAAAGGAAAAACAGGTATCAGACAAAAGACAAACATAGACAACTATAGGAACTTGGGACAGCCGGACTTGGTACCGGCACTAAAGCCAGCGGTAGAGTTAAACCGGTTTATGGGTACCCGAACATTCCTTTATCTGTCCCGTTTCCCTATAGTATAAAAAAAACATACGAATAAAACCCAATACTGGTAGACTACTAAATCCATGACCACAATCTTGAAGGGAGAGAAAAAAAACAATACGTAATTTTTGAAAGACGGGTCAAGGTATGCTAGCTGCTAAACTGCCGGCTAGCTCAAGGAGTCTAATCTGCTGGTAGAACACTGTTGCACTACGGAAGAAAGATCCAACTCAAAACTCTCCGAAGGGTTTGGTCAAGAATCATAATTAATTTCAGTAGACATCGGCAGTATCAGTGAGAGGCCAGTGCAAAATTTTCAGGTAATTAGGTCTCAAAGCTTATTTAACGGACGCATAACCTACTACTGTTTCTGCGCATTTTGTTTTTGAGCTTCACTGTTTTGTAATTCCTTTATGACGTCGCAAACTTCCCGGGAATTTGAGTTTTGAGGTTTCGTTATTCATTTATGACGTCGTGATTTTTTTTTCGGTTATTTGGACCGACGTATAAAGGTGCAATTAATGTTCTTACGGTAAAGAATAATAGGACACATGTGTAGACCACTTTATTAAATAGTTTGCCAATAGTTTTATCATTATTTAAAGACAATGTCTATTTCAAAGAAAACATTTTCAATTATTCATCAAACTTGTGTAAAAAATAAATAAAGTCAAATGAATTAAGAGTAAATGCCCTAATATAACACCTTTATTGTTTCCACATTCACAACACAAGCAGAAATTGAAAATAAGCAAAGGAAATAAAATAAAATTCATTTTGCAAAACAACGAAAACTTCTAACGTGTTAGTATAAGGTAAATATTGCCATTGGTCTTATTTTACCCTTTTGGGTTTTACACTTTTTATGTCCCGTAAACGCACGTTTCCCAGTTTGTGCATGTATATAGCAATAAAAGGGAACAAATAATAACTTGGCTACATTTTATTACATATTCCTAAAAAAACTATTATATAAATTTTGATTATATACTGCGATTCAAATTAAGAAAAATTGCTATCAGTGTGAAGAAAAACCCGCCATTGTATTCCCGCCATTTTCGGTCTGTACACGTTTTTTACAAATATCTTTTTCCCAATTCGATGACCCTATTTTTTTATTTGCTTAATCCTTTGAGGAGGTTAGACCCTATCATCTGTGAAAATATTATCAAATTATCATATTTCAATTTTTTGCGATCAGCGATTTTGTCGTATTGTGAGTACCTGACAAAAATGGCGGGAACATCAAAATTGTGCCGTTTACAACAAAACTTGCATTTTTTGTTGTTGTTGTAAATTATTGTTTTTCTACACACCATTTGGCATTCCAAATAAGTTTAGTTCATTCGAAACCTACAATATAGTGAAAATATAGGCAATATAGTATATAATCAATACCTTCAAACAGGTAAATAAAGATTACCTCATAGGGGAGATACTCCTTAGTTTTCAGCAAGTTACAAGTAACGCCATATTTAGATATCAAGTGTTCATATATATTATATAACTTCTTAAATGTATTCAACACTTTATGAAATCTGTAACCCTAAGTTTGGCTGTGATAGTAAGGTTACTTTCATTAAAATCGCCAAAGAGTAGAACAAAATCGTGCAAATCGTGTCAGTTGAGAAATTTACACCCCGTAGGATGGAGCTAGAGGAATGTCGCCGTCAAGAAAAGGGAAATTAGTAATAGTGAAATCAAAATCATCCCGTTTATCATATATTTTGGTTTTCTCTACCAGAGTGATAATGATAGTTAGGCCCAGAAAAGGGCAGTATTGGGAATCATTTTCAGTTTTATTTAATTTCAGTTGTTGCGAGTAAATAAATACAGGTGCACAATTTGTACCCGTAGGAATACCTATGACACGTCGATAAAAAGTGCTGCCAAAATGAACAAAAATGTTGTCCAGCAAAAGATTCGGTGCACAATCGTATCATCACATGTCCAGGAACAATGATTATTGTAAGTTATATTAGAGAAGAATCCTTGCTTTTTGTTAGAGCAAATGAACTGCAGACCAGAAAATTTAAAAAAAAATTAAAAAGTTGTCCAAATTTGGATTTAATCAAATTATGTGGAAGGGTTGTATAAAGTGTAGAAAAATCATAACTATAGATAGATAAGACTGGTCTTTGAATTGACTGCAGCCTATCTCAACTTTACACTTCAAAAGTAATTTACATCAGAGTTTTGATAAGTTTTTTTTTCACAGTATGTAATAACCAACTCCTTCATACAAGTAAGTGAACTAAATGGATGACTTAATTAGTAGTACAGTACTTACTAGATGCCGAAATAAAACGATGTTTGAAAGAATTTTTTTGAAGCTTCGGAACCCATTACATGGTAGGTAAGATTTTATCTTTAGGGGGAACTTTAAGCAGTTCTGTATCCTCATTATGTTGTTTGATCAACGTTTCTATGTTTGAAAGTGTCTGACTTGTACTAGAGTATTTTTTTAAAGTTTCTAGAGTGTTTTATACGAAATGTTCTGGCAATTATATAAGTAAACCCACTTGTGGCACTACGCTGATGATATCAAATGTTTTGAAGCAAAGTACATTGATGAGTTTTGCAGGCACAGGCTTAATTCAGAATAGAAACAATATCACTTTTGTTATTAAAGTAACATTTAAGAAACTTTCAGCATGGCTGGTAAAAACAATATATAAAATACAATAATATCCAATCCGTTTTATTTTTTGGTAAAATTACTGAAAATGAAAGCATTCTTAGCCAACATCAAATGAAATAAAGAAATTGCAGTTTTAGTGGAAGCAGGCGAGGAAAAAACGTTTTTCCGTAATCAAAATGATTTTTTTAATCTACCAATTTTTCACGTTCTTAGTACATCTTTTTTCCGTTCTAAAAATTATTTCTGAAACTTCATTTGAAATGTATATGTGTATAAAACTACATCGAAGGTTTAGATATTTTTAGTATTAAAATGAAGTAATAAAAAAGTTAACATAGTCTCACCCCTAATTAAGCCTGTATTTAATTTAGTGCACCATTTTGGTTAGACTAACTCAATGTCTGGCGTAAAGATAGGACCTTATATCAACTCATCCCTTATTCATAATCTTAACCCTAATGCTAACTTAAGCCTATACCTTTGAAAAATGTGAAAAATCATCACCCTAATGTAGGAGAATGTATTTGAAATACTGGACGTGCATACCCTTTTCAAATGTACTGTGAACATCAAACTCTATCTATTCAAATTTTAGTATGAAGGGTGTTTGGGTTAATGCTGACAATGGGTTCTTCAAGGGGTTAGTTCAGATCACTTCGCAATATAAAATATTACATAATTACACCACCCATTATAACAGTTAATATATGGGAAGGTTAATTGAAAGATCACGTCGAAAGTTATGAATTTGTCTTCTATATAACATTTTAAAGCTTACTATCTGCCTGTAATGAATATAAAAATTAAATATTGCTGAATTACTTCTCCAGAAACTACTCAGCAAAGGTAAGTTCAGTCTTTGTTGTTTTTGCCACTCAAGATGCTTCAGGTCTTGGTCATTATATGACCTATCTATACGGTGAATGAAATGATATGGGGTAAACGCACATGAGACAAAGTCTCTACAAATACATGGTAAAAAAGCAAAGGAACAAAGCTTTTATTGTTGTTCTTCATCTTGAAGTCACCTTGAGGCCTTCAACAATGAGCTTTGCACATACCTCATAGTAAGTTCAAGACGGCACCTAGCACCTGTTTGAGCGGAATTCTTTGCTAATTGTCGAGCAACGCTACATCCATATCCTCACTGGTCATGGGTGCGGGATTGTCAATAAACATCAATTAAACTGGTGCCTTTATTTCACAAATTTGAAATCACTTTCTCGGATTGTAGCTTTTGTATTCCGTTCATGACAATCTGTTTTTGATATTTATCTTAACGAAGATAAAATTACGAAAGGAGAAAGGACAGCAATGTTGGAAATATCATTATACATCTTTTTTTCAGATAATTTGCCAGAGGAGTTAAATGATAAAACGAAATGTTTGAAATGCTAAAAAGGGTGAAAAACACGTCCCAAAAGGCAAACGAATAAATGTACATATTTATGATTGCTGAGTACTTTGCCCAACCGTGTTAATCATACCAGTAAGGATCATCTGTTAACGGTTCTTCACATCCAACAAGTACCATATGATGTGCCTCGTCATAAGTCACAGGTTCAAACCTTCCTGTAGAATTAGGGAGTTTATTGTTAGATTTATTGAAATGTGCTGAGGTAAGTAAAAACTTGAACCATATCTTTGGTCCGATGCAAAAATGTTTGGGATGTGATACATCGTGTATGTTTATTGTGGAATGACAGATATTATTATGTCAATAGTATTCCATAATAACATAACTGGTTTTTAAGGAAATTGAAAGTGTAATGACAGAAATCTTTATTACCAAAAATTCCTGGAACTCAATATTTTTGCTTGTAATCTTATATTCAACAGTCGCACACTACATGTTTAAACAATATTTCCATGTTGAGTATCCATTAAGTTTCGAGAATTAGACAACTCTAAAAAGTTACTTTATTAAAAATGTTTGGAACGACTTTATAAATTCCTCTGGGGAAAAATTGTAAAGATACTCACTTATAAATGCGTCTCTACCGTCCAACTTTATACCAGAACACATATGTCCGTCATGCTAAAAAAAACATAAGGTTTTCTTCAATCTCGGATCTGGAATACCTGAACTGTCAGAAATTCTCCCGGAATACCTAAACTGGCCAGAATCTGCAATTCTAGTATGCCAAGGAATTGTGTAGTTTTTGCAATACGATTCTAGAAATTGATGGTAATAATAGAATTACCGAACAGAATTGTCAAGAGCCGAAATCCAAAGGGTAAAAAGACAAGGCAAATGATAACCATCGGAGAATTGTCATCGGCAATGGTCCTGACTTGGTACAAGCCTTTCAAAAGAAATTGTGGATTAAACCGGTTTTATGGCGCGCATAATCTCCCTATTAATAGAATTATAGAAGGATTGCTGAAATTTATCATTTTTATGGTAATTAAAACAATTTTCAAGGGCTTGCACAAATCTTTCGGGATTTCCTAGTATCAAGAAAGATAATTCACCATTAATGCAANTTTATGGTTACTGTATAACTCTACTGTACATTTATGGTTATTGCATAAATATTGATGATCATAGCTCGTAGATATGTATCTTTTATGTATCAAAACTATATCACTCCAGATAATTTCCAGAAATGTCATTCTACATTTTTCTTAACTCTATTTCACCTCCTTTCCTTTAGATGATAGAAATTTGATTATGATTGCATTATCTGAGATTTTTTTTCTGAATAAGTGTTTTGTACGTAAATCAAGAATGATCATGAATAAATGAAAAATGACATTGTCGTGGAAAAAGGATTAGCATAATTGAAATAAAAGGGACAAAAGGAAAAATCTACGATGGCTGAAAATTATAAGTAGATTCAATAATCTGCCATGGAACAACATAGAAAAACACAAATAAAGACTACAGACAAACGTTAACAAAGACATGAACTCTGGACAGCCGGAATTGGTGTCGGCACTAGCAAAAGCCAGTGGTATGGTTTAACCGGTTTGTGGGTACCCAAACCTCCCTTGTATCTCTCCCGTTTCCCTAAAGTATAATAAACATGCGAATAAAACCCAATATAGGTAGATTACTAACTCCACGACAACAATCTTAAAAGGAGGAGAATAGACAATACGGAATTTAGAAAGATGGGTCAAGGGGTGCTCACCGCTAATTTGCCGGCTAGCTCAAAGAGCCTAGTCTGCTGGTAAAACAATGTCGACTAGGGAAGAAAAATCAAACTTATAACTTTCCGAAGGATTTGGTCAAGAATCCTCATATATTTCAGTAGACATTGGCAGTATCAGTGAGAGGCCAGTATGTTTTGTCCTTTGTAGACATTTGCAGGTGATTGCCAAGTTTCGCGCTTCGCACGACCTTTCAGTTCCCTTTTTCTTCAAAAGAAAGTGAGTGACTAACGAGTGTTAGGTATTTTTGTGATTTCCGGATATACAAGAGGATTAAAGATTCGATAACCTTTTTTGTATTACAATCGTTGGTCACATATTTGGAATAAATGGTTGTTGTTTTTTTGTTTTGTTTTGTTTTTTTTTTGTCCTTCGTCGTTTGTGTATTTGTAAAATTACATCAATACTTCTGAATTTGTTAAAATTCACTAAATATTAACTAAATCAATGATAAAACAAGTTTCAAATGATTGTTAGATTTGTTTGTAAAGAAAAAAAACATTCCTAAGCAGAATGCCTTCATCAGTTATGATCAATATTAACTTATGTTACAGCAATAGCATAATATCACATCACTGCTCCACATTGCTTGCGCCAGGTCATCATATCACACTGGCCTTAACATCAATTCATATTCTTTAAATCTTAGGTCTATGAAACACCTATATGGCAGGTTTTATTATTCATTTTATCGGTAATTGAATGATTTCCTTTGATTTCCAGAGACTGATATTCTCAGTATCACCGAACTGGACACTATCACGAAAATACCGGGCCCCTGTGAAGGAGTCACGTGTGAGTTGCTATGCTGACGTCATGTTTTGGCACTAGTTTTGTGTTCATACACGTAATAAGTTGAATGAAGAATGCATATAAATCATTGCAATAAACAATAGATTAATTGTGGCAAAAATAGAAATTTCAGCTTATTGTATTTATTATACAGTTTAATTTATTATATTGTGAATCACCGATAAAAGAAATACAGAACATTTTGTTTTTGATACAGACTTTATCACGGCGTAACGCATCAAGCTCGCTTGATACTGGTCGTGATAAAGTTCGTATCAAAAACAAAATGTCCTATATTCCACATTTATGACTTTGTCTGTGGGTGCTTACAACAACACATGCATATTCTCTTTCTTAAAATTTATTTATAGGTAAAAAGCTGTATTTTTGGCAACAATTCTCATACCTATTTAACGGACTATTTTAAATATAATATGGTATGAAATTGTGAGATAACCGTAAAACCCTGGGAAAACGTAACGAGTAGCTCTTTCCTTTCTCTTTTATGAAACACACTGCCATAATAGGTATTTCTTTTGGCTGTTTCAATTCTATTCAGATTCAAAAATACCGAAAAGTATTCTTTTTTAGGTGCCATTCGTTTCCGGCATGTATAATATGTAATAATTTAGGTTTAATTGTGCTGACACATATCAGTACATCTTCATACATTGTCAAGTAAACCTTGCTATTATATAAAAATATATTTTAGTTACTTTGATCAATAGTCCTTACCCTTGGTGACACAGCATCTTGCATCCGTATTTTTAAGACTTCAATATCTGACTCTTTTGGAAGATTGTCATGCATCTTGAGTGACTCGTCACTTTCACCTGGCAGTAAACCGGGTGTTTTGCCTGGAACTTGTTCATTCGGAAACAGCTGACCGTAATCATCTAAAGAGACCACAGCACATAATAATATGGACACCAGGGAGATATGCAAATACATTGTCGTGCAAGATTTTTCTAGAAAAAAGTAGAACAAAACATGCTTAAATGGTAAATATAATACAAAAGTAAGAAATAGACCGAAAGCGAAGGTTCAAATCATAATGATAATGGGACGACGCACATGTAAGCAACGGAAATAATAAAAACAAAACACATATAGTGAACTGGACACACCAAACATATAAATCCAGGAAGTATTGCTAGTAATCCAGGAATTGTAAACATAAACTGCATCACCATAGCACCATTCACATATTATCTTGCAATGTATGTCTTTTCAGTACAAATTAAAACAATTGGAATCCATAAAAGCCGATAGAAAACAAATTACCAAAAGGATCTAAAAACAGAAGGCAAAATCAGCTACGGACAGAGCTGTGCAAGAGGAAGATATTCCTTAGTTTTAAATTTTCTTAATTTCAAATATTTACAAGTTTCCAAATGAAATTGGTTTTCGGGACACCACCAAAGTACTGGCTACTGGGTTGGTGAATCGGTGACTAGGAGTAAAGATCACTTACATTTTGTTTTCAGGACTATATATGGTGTTAACAATACTTAGAAGGGAAGAAGATTTTCAGAATATGAACTAATAACAACAAACACCCTTTATTTAGAGAATACATACAGACTGCAAAATAACCTGTTTAACCTGATCCTATAACGAATTAATATTGATGAAATGATAGCTTTGAACTTAACACAACCACAGAAACCAGCAAAGGTATGTACTATTGCTTACGACTATAAAGCTTAAATTGTAGAAGATACAATTGACTTTGTTTAGAACAAACATGATCCAAAAAGAGTTGAAAGAAAAATATAACTCTTGCATCTCTAGGCGGTTTGGATTCTATTGATTTCAAAAACATGAATCTCCTAATGTTAAAACCGGGAACACCCGATTCCGGTAGCTTATAGTTTATTTCGGCTAATAATCCAATACAAATGCATGCTGTATTTTTAATCTGCACTAGTATTCGTTACTCAATACGCCGATGTTTTTTTTTCAATTTCCTTTGGATTTTTATCTACTACCTCTATTAACCGAAGTATAATGTAGCCTATCCCACTGTTAACCTTCCTATAAGTAAACAATGATGCTTCAAAGGGGTGATGCCCCTCTAGAAGATATTAAAGGTAACCCTCACCATTTTAATCTTTGCTATTTTCATAAATAAAATCTTTTTATTCAGTTATTGGAGTAAATCTTGTTTCATCCCGATTTTGACATTCTATGCCACAATCCTCACATATTTGTGATGGGTACCCTTTTAAATCTTAAGTGTATAGTTATATCAAATATGTTAAAACTAACCTGTCACAAAGATTACAATCTCTTCATATCACTTGTTCCACATGGGACGTCCTAACTCAGAAGGTATAGGCTGAGTTTTTGTGAATATATATAGAACCAGATGTTACATGTTGTTTAACATGTATGTTTCTTTACCGTAAAACATCGACTATAACCTAACAATCAATTAATGTATAAATGTTTCCTTTACTTATTGTTTCTGTACAATAATCTTCATCCAATATATGTAAAAGTAACATGTAATATTGTATAATCTCATTGACGTGCTGCACTCTCTTTGTTGACTCTTCTTAGGCAGGAAATGCAATAAGATATGTTTTTTTTCAGTATTATTGTTTTTTTTGTTATTGTGTATTATTTGTTTCATTTTGTTGTTTTGTGTGTTTGTTTTGTTTTGTTTTGTTTTGTTTGTTTGTTTGTGTTTGTTTGTTTGTTTGTTTGTTGTTTTTGTTTTTTTAACCACATTTTGTTAGGTGAACATTTCCATTTCAACACTGCTCAAAAACTATTATTTTGCTTTTTCTTTTGTTCTCTGGAACACTTATGTACGTTTACGTTTTGAAACAGGAAATAATTACTTAAGGGGGTAGACCTGGGTAAGCCTAAAATTTTCCGCTCGTTTAATTTTCTTGATATTTTCAGTATTAAAACTACATATGTTCATGTCCACTTTAAGCAATTTTCAACAATTTCTACCGTCCCGTTTTATGTCTAGTGGTCATCAAAGATACCTTGTTTCCTTTTGTTATTTGGTCCGTTCAGGACTTGATTGTGATGTATAAAATTGGCTCTAATTAAATTTGTATTTGATTTAGAATGATTTCAAATGCAAAATTCTGTAGTTTAGACATGTCTGAAAGTAAGCACGAATCATGATAGTAAATTTAACAACTTTGAACAGAAATAAGTGGGTGTTCTGAACAGTATAGGCTGAAATTTTTACTCTATTTTGATCACTTTCAAACACCTCTAGTAAAAAATTCTGTCGTTTAATTTTCACCAAAAACTGAGAATAGAAAGAAAACTGGTATATGAAAGATATATCAAAATTTTAGAAAATTCTACCGTCCCATTTTTTCTTAATTTAGAATAAAGTGGGTAAAAATAAAAAAAATTGCTGAATCTGCACTATAAATTACCTCCCTTGGAAGAAATCTGACTTTTACAGATTTTCATTATCTTTGGACAGTATTGCATAAATGTACGATAAAATGGACTCATTATAAATAACTGGATGTTTAGTATTTGTTTTCATGACAAAGTGAATATTTATTTGCTGTGTGGAAAAAATTTTACAGTTCTAAAATTTTGATCATACCTATTGCAATGATTCTATTTGTTTGTGTAAGTAATAAAAAAGTGAAAAACAGAGTTATCTCCTCCTACCCCAGGTCTACCCCCTTAAGATGAACGTACATTTGTTTTTACTACATACATTACTACTACATAAGAAATGAATTCTTTCATGAACAGCAATTCAACATATGAACACGTTGTTCCATTACTTGGTTTTACCATGTATTTATTAAGACTTTGTCTCATTTGTATTTACTCCATAACCTTTTGTTTGTAGTACGATAGTCCAAGACTTTGACTTAAATTTAAAGTTTGATTTAACATAGAATTACTCAAACAAACAAATAGATGTATATCATTTGTTTTACATATTTTTAACTGCACTGGTAATAACGATATTATTCAAAAGCGAATTTTACATTTTTGATTTACTTGTTTTAAATGTGCTAAACAATTCCTTTTGCCCATTTTTCCAGTTCTTGTAATGACAGGATTTCCAGTGTACATTTTATGTATTTATCCTTTGAATTTTATATTATTCCATATAATGTAAAGTCCTTATTATCAGCATTTAAATCTGAATTGAGTTGCTCTTATTTGGATATTTTCATTTCTTCACAAAAATTTTTCTTCAAATGACATATTATATTTATCAAGATTTTGTTGCTTTTATAATACTAAGGAGTATCTCCCTCATGCAAACTCTGTCCTTAGCTGAATTTGGCTTTACATTTAGATCATATTGGTTATTTGTTCTCTATCGGTTTTTTAACATCTTTGAGTTTATGGTCTTCGAAACGTTTAGATTTTATCTGCACTGAAGAGACATAAGTTGTCGAAATGCGCATATGCAGGAAATAAATTCACAGTTACTTCGGTATTTACTTATTTGTTGTTTTAATCAGTAATTCAGTTTTGTTTCATTATAGTAAACTGATTTTTTCCAATTGTTGACACTGGCAAGTTTAATGATTTGCTTCATGCAAAGTAGTATTTCTTTTATATTTCTTAATTCCAGCAATTCCTTGAAAATTCCTCTTCTTTTCTTTATTTGATCAGAACCCTTTAGAATCCCCTTTACTCTCTCTTTCTGCTTTCCAGTTTTTTATTTTTCACATTTATCCACTTTGATATTGTTTATATTCGAACCCAAACCTTTTGTTGTAATTTCGGCACATAGTTACAATGTGTTCTTCCTGTTGACAGCTTCCACATCTGATGGATTAAATGCACAGTTTGGTGGAATGAATATTTCTGCGTTTACCACGAGCGGGTAACTGACATTCGAATGCATTTCTTGTCTTCATTGTAGTCTGAATTTATGCAACTCCTTAAAAGTGCTCACATATTTCTGGAATCATTTCCCTTTATTTTTTTGTGCTCCAATTCCTTATTCTCATCACCATATGACATTGGTATATGGGCAATAAACAACAAAATATATACAATATATATAATATTAACACAAATTAG
The DNA here is from genome assembly GCA_002080025.1 of Modiolus philippinarum. Lineage (NCBI taxonomy): Eukaryota > Metazoa > Mollusca > Bivalvia > Mytilida > Modiolidae > Modiolus > Modiolus philippinarum. The sequence continues at coordinate 21,019 of MJUU01045040.1, forward strand.
TCGGTAGACCACATATTTATCAATTTGCCCAATTTTAATAATTCCATTTTATTAAGTTGAGCGTAAATGATTATCAAAGTCTAGAATTGCCCTTTGATGAAATGAGTTATTCAGATAAGTAACAGTGAAGTTAAATTTAGTTTTGTAGATGTCCCTTACGAAAACTTACGTTTCTTCGGTGTAGATCAAATTAAATGGTTGGAAAAACCATTAACCGAGGCTGATGGAGGACAAATAAATATTGGCATCTAAATGGGAAGCAAAAATTAACCAAAGAGAGAGAACTTTAAATAGGGGACATATATGAGCTGGTATCAGATGACTTTCATTCATCTAGAGAAAAAAAAAATGGTCAAATTCTCTAAAATGAGTCTAAAAAGTAAATAATTCACTTGCCAATGATTTCCGTAAAGTGTAAAATAAAGTAATTTGGTGAAATATCACTTATTGTTAAATGCATTGATTGATAAAGGTTTGGTAGTTTTTTGATAAATTAATGAAAATAATTTTTTAAAGTTTTCGTCATTTGGAGAGTTTGTTATCCCTTCACTCCAGTAATTGCAACCGTGAATAGCTGCTCCTAGGCACTCTAAATTTATTTTGTTTTATAAGATTTTTAGTTATTTTCTGTTGGATTTTTACTGTAGTAAATATGATCAAGCATTCATCAGACCTTCTTGAAATTATGAACATTTATATCAAAATCAGAATATTCGATGGAGAATAAAACTCCGGACCGAACAAATAGTAGACAAATAACATAAAACTGATTGTTACTTTACGTACCTTAGTTTGGGTTTTAAGTCTTCTGGTTATGGTTACAAAAACATTATGCCTACATTAACAGTTTATTCATTACACCATTTATAACACAATTTGTTGTTTTGTTATTGTTTGTAAAATACATTAATTGACTTCCACTTAGCACTATGAAACATCTGGAGGTCTTCAGAATTAAATTAATATAACTTAGCATATTTTTATACTATTTGTCATCGAAATAAAGTTCAAAACACAAAAAATCATAAATTCGAAATGTTTTTTTTCTACATATAGAATTCTATAAGACAATTTTCGGCATAATCTGTCTGGTTGCTGCTCTTTTGTTATACTTTTTCAATTTCAAATGATTTTATTTCATGATGTCTTTTTACAAATTTACTAAAGGGGGTCCAAGTGTCCCCAACTCGTAAGCAATCCTGTGAAACATACCCGATTGCCCAGATTATGTTAATCAGGTTTTAAACAACAACAAATCAAATTACATAATAATATAAATGATATCGGACTTATAATATAATATATCATTTTGACTTTAAAAACGTATTCCTTGTTAGCATGTGTGAAAAAAAAAAATCAAAGTATTTAAAATTTTTCTGAAGACTTTTTTTTATTTTTTTCAAAGTCCTTAATATTCAGGAAATCTATCACCATTTTTGACATTCACACTAAAATACAAATTCAAGCAGCATATTCTATTAAAATTTCTCTTCCAACTTGGAGTGTAGTGGTTATTTGAATCTACATTGTATGTAGGGTTTTAAATATGCAAAAAGATTCAGGTGAATAATGATTACTTGCTACTCTGATACAAAATTCTCCCTGTAAAAATGATAATTTTTTTTATTGTCACCATTTCATCCATAATATTTCACCATCAGTTTCCTAAGACTTAGTTCTTCTATGATACAAATAGTATTTATGCAATTTCGTTGAAACACTTTTTTTTAGAATAGACAAAACATATTTTGTAAAGAACCACACTGAGTCAAACAAGAAGAACATTGAGAATGACGTTATCAAGATGTTAGAATTTTTTAATAGATAATATTTTTTGTCAAATTGATGGCTGACAATCGGAATTCCAATGGGAACTATCTGCGCGCCACTTTTAGCTAATCTCTTTCTTTTCTCGTATGAAGCGAAGTTTTAACAAGGGAAACACAGAAAAAACAAAATCAAATCATTTAGCCCAGTTCTTTAATTTCAGCTTCTGCTACATAGACGATGTACTTTCTCTTAATAATCCAATATTCAAGGAATATTTACACCAGATCTATTCCAATGAGCTTGAAATTAAACAGACTACTGATATACCTACTTCAGCTTCGTATTTAGATCTTTTAATATACATTGACGAAGATGGACGTTTGAAATCTAAGCTAGATGACAAACGGGACGATTTTAACTTCCCAATTGTGAACTTTCCCTTTCTGAGCAGCAATATATATACCTCTCCAGCGTATGGAGTGTACATTTCATAGTTGATTCGTTACTGTCGAACATGTAGTTTATGCAGTGATTTTTTTTATATGGCAATACACTGTCCCAAAAACTGCTTAGTCAGGGACTTGTTCAGCCTCTGTTACTTTCATCCCTTCAGAAATTTTATGGCCGTCACCATGACATCATTGACAGATATGACGTGTCTGTGTCCCAAATGAAAACGGACATTTTCAGCTAGATTTCACGTCTTCACGGATTTGACATAACCGGGTTCGACTCAACCCTGGCTTGACTCACTGATAGTGTGACGGGTGACGCCAGCGGAGAAGGACATGCTTACCCTTCCGGAGCACCTGATGTCACTCCCGGTTTTAATGGGAGTTCACACCATGAGTGCCATAGTTCTTAATGTCTTTTTATTTCCGTGCACTGTAGCTGTCTCAAGTTCTTGTTTTATCTCTGTCTTTCTCTGTTGCCGTTTTTGCCATGTCTTTGGACTTCGATTTTTGTAGTCATCACTTCCCTTGTTCCTTCTGTATTCTATGCCGTTGTTTTGTTTCTTTGGTTTCGTGAACTCTTGGTTATAACTCATGTTATGTCTTTGTTTCTTTGCTTTTCAAATGTTGCCATTGTCCTAGGATTATTCGTTTCAGACTGTTATATAAGTTTGTGCATGCGTTGAAGAGATATAACTTATCAAAACAAAACAGAATACAGAAGGAACAAAGAAAAAAATTACATAAATAAAAACCAGAGACAAGGCAAAAGACGAGAACATCAAAAGACTAAAGACACAACAGACTTACCGAACACACGAACACCACAAATTCAACACTCAAAACTAAAACACTTAGATCTGTGATCTCTAAAAAAATTACATTCATAAGAATGTTCAAGCTTCAGCAAAAACTGTAAGCTTAAATGGCGGTAGTACAGAATAAATAGACGATTACAGTTGATCACGATACTCTCATATTTTATTGCAAGAGATAGTTTTTTGGGATTTTTCTTCCCTGGCTGTTTGTATTATCTTAATTTGTTTAAGTCTTAATTTTACATATTTTGAAACAATACAGGAGCTTAACTCCTATCGATAACCTGTAGTTATAATATTAATATCATTTCCATTTTTAATATTTATAAATTATTATACATATATAGGATTTGTATAGGTCAATACGATCTTATGTCGACCTGACAGATATATAATATATCTACCACAAACAGCGAAGTGTGAGGTCGATATAACATCGTATGGACATAGTTCATGGACAAAGGCTACAGTTATTATATTATAAATTGTATTGATATACACTGACTTCACTATTTATATTACTATAGTTATGAATACATTATCCTTTGGAATATCCTAATTTTGAAATTTTCTTTCATAAGTATTTATATATATATAAATATGTTATTGCATAAGTTTCCTACATTAAAAAAAATTCACACACCTTTATTTTGGCCTACATATGTAGAGTAGATATATTGAATAATGGAAATTTTGTTTCGGATACAAAAATATTGTCGACATAATGGACGAACCTACTTTGTGGGCGAGTCTATTATTGGAGACAATGCTTGAAGTATCCGTAACAAAACTTCTATTAATCTTTTTATCGGAAATTAACGAATTCATTAGATACAACGAATTTTGAAAAATGAAAATCAATTTCGAAGAAATCATGAAATTGACTATTGATTAGTAAAAGAATTTGTTGATCCTTTACGGTTTTTGTAGATCTATATTTCTTTGTTTACATTGATACGCTGATTTAACTTACTTTTTGCCAATATTTTTTCGTATTCGGGCAGTAGCAAATATTGAAAATATTTGCCTGAAGAGATCAAAGGAAACTAATACAAACTACCGATAAAAACCAAGTAGATGAAGCAACCAATTAAACAATTAGTAGTTAAGTAAACCCATTAATTTATTATATATATATGATTACGGTAAATCTACATTTTTCTCTAATATCTCACCTCTAAATTAAAAATTTAAGTTATTTGTGCTCTATCAGATTTTTACAATTTTTTTTTTATTTTTGGTCTTCGAACATTTTGATTTGTTCTGCGCTGAAGAGACATAAGTTGTCGTAATAGCCATATGCAGAAACTAAATTTATAGTAACTTCGTTATTTTGTTATTTATTACCACTGGGCCGATGCCTCTGCTGGTGGATTGCTATTCCCCGAGATTATTCACTAACCCAGTAGTCAGTACCATGGTGCTGACCCGAAAACCTATTTTATCTGGAAATTCAAATGCTTACATACAAAAAATCCACAAGTTGCATAAAAAAACAATAAATTTCTTATGCTTTACACATGTTTCAAGAAGTAACCTCTCATCAACAGCATTGGAATCAAAAAATATGGAAACACATAATCTAAAAGAAGTCCAAAGAGAAGTGCGCATTACCAAAAATATCGAAATAGGAAGCAAAATCCAGTACCAAGAACATCTACAAGTGCCATACACGGAATGTAGCCTCAGTATTTTGATAAAAACCGTAAATTTCTACAAAACGCAAGGTAAAATTTCATGTCAGACAAGTCTGACTATTGAGCTGGTTCAAACTACAAAAAAATTCCCAAGTTGCATCAAAACAGTAAATTTCGTTAAACTGTTCACATGTTTCAAGGAGTAACCTATGGAGTATTTAATGAGTATCTCCCCCTTTAACGGGTCTGTCCTTGTCAGATTTTGGCTTTCAAGTTTTGGTTATTTGTGCTCTATCAGATATTTACAAATTTTTGGTTTATGGTCTTTATAATATATTGATTATATGCACTGAGGAGAACAGCCACATACAGAAATTTACAGTAACTTCTGTTCTGTTGGAAGATCTTAATAATACCTTTTTGGTAACAGTAATAATAAAATACAGTTTTGGGGTATTTCTAATACGTTCAATCAGTCTATTCTGTTATGTCGTTTTTGTGCAACCTCACACGATATAGGTGGTCATGTGATTGTATATATGTTTTAGCCAATTGGATAGTGTGAAAAAAAATCCAATTATAATATACCGAGGTTACTGTGAATTTTGGTTCTGTATATAATAAAATTAGTATCGAGGGTATCATTATAATATTGAATCAAAATATCCAAATGCATATGGTTGCATAGTAAACCGGTGTTCGGGTCTCATAATCCATTTCAACAACATAATACCGAAGTTGCTGATTATTTGGATTCTTCATATGCGCATTTCGACAACCTATGTCTCTTCCGTGTAGATTTAATCAAAATATTTTGAAATTGTGTGTAAAGGGTTAAAGAGAACACATTACCAATATAACCTAACTTGAAAAACCAAAATCAGCTAGCGACAGAGCTTTCCACGAGAAAGATACTCCTTTTGAACAGAATTTTGTTAAATTTATGTTTTCAGATAGAATCGGTTTTCGGGCCAGCACCGAAGTACTGGCTACTGAGTTGGTAAATATTTGATTTATGCAACAATGATGAATATATCCACATAAATATAGGATTGATACTGGGTGTGTCGGCAGAGTTAACGTTTCCTACTTTACATGCATTCAAAGTAAATGGCAGCCTATAGTAACAAGTCTACAGTAAAAATGGAATGACTCAATAGGCTTGTTCGCGAATCCAATCAATGACGTCACAAAATCAATTTTTTGGTTGGCAAAATTGTATTTCAACAATTACTTGCATTGTATAGCAATTGGACAGAATTTTATTTTTCAAATAACTTTTTACATACTAGTCCGATTTTGGATCTGTAAAATGCATAATAAACCTCTAGATTTTCATATTGTTTCTACCGATTTACTTTTTTTCCTCTGAATAATTCGAAATGTGTATTTCAAATATTTGGAAATTGTGAAAAATTTGAATGCTATACAAATACGTGAATTAGATCAAATAAAAGTGACCAAAAATCGAAATTTTTTATATCCTATTAAACTGCAAAATGTCTACAATTCAGATCATAAGAAATTATAAAATTACCTGTAAAAACAATTTCATACCAGATAATTGAAAATGACATTTTTATAACCCTTATTAATGAATATGAAAAAGAAAAGAAATGGGGTAAGTGTCAAGGAGACAACATCCCATATCCAGGTTAAAACGACCCAAAACAAAGCATCTAGGGGTCACCGTACGGTCTTCAACACAGTGAGGAACCTCACACCATATAGCAAGCCCTAAATGGCCCCAAAAAGGGTAAAAGGTGAATAAATCAATGGAAACAAACCACATCCAATAACCCAAATATCAAGAAACTAAAATTTCATAAGAAGACACGGACAAGCCAGTCACCAACATATTCCTGACTTGGGACAGGCGCAATAAATTGCGGTGGGGTTAAACATTTCTTGCCAACCAAAAGGGTCCACAGGTAAAATTTTTGATGTTGTGACGTCACGGCGAATAAGCCTATACTACATCTATAACGTATAATCGTACGTAGCAAGTTGCAAGACTGATACATAGCACTGTTCTGTTAACTCGTGATGGCGACAACTTAATTTATGGAGTGCTAAATTCAAGCATTCCTCTTCATATGCTGAGAAAGGTAGTTTCTGGTTTGTAATAAACATCTATTCGTAGTCCGATGATTGTAGTTTCAGTCATTGTAGGTGTATCCGGTTATCTTTTTTTTTCATTTCATTGTTCAATAAGTATGTCCTCTGTAGATACGAGTATAAAGATAATCTAGATATGTTTCCTTTGTGTTTTTCTATGTTGCAATGTTGCCTGATTATAATCCTTCGATTCGCGTTCGTACCAATAAAATATTAGAACACAANATCCAACTGCTTTACATTACTTTAAACTAAATATTTTACGAAAGGATATGGAATAAATGAACATGAGACCATAACACATATGTTAACTCCAACTGCAATAATTTTAATGACCTGTATGGCCATTTTCGGAAATTAATTCCTCATCAGCAGCACTAGAACCTAAACAAAAGAAATCCATAATTTCTAAAAATATCTAAATGCATTAAACCAGTTTACGAAATCCGAATAACCTGTAATATCAAATATAACTAAGGACAAAACTACGATGGAGGAAGTTAATCCTTCAGTTTTAGAATTTACATAAATTTAGATAATAGTAATTTAACAAAGTGTACACATGAAATATTATCTCATGTGCAAGTACACCATATCTAAGAAAAATAAAGAGCATTCATCTCTACCACGGGGAATTGTACATGTGTTTCAATGAGTAACCTCTCGTCAGCAGCGTTAGAATCAAATAATATGGAAAGCTATGATCCAAAAAATAGTCAGAAAGGAAGTACTCATTACGAAAAATACGGAAATAGGAAGCCAGATCCAGTACTAGGGACATCTGCCGTGTACCATACACGGAATGAAGCCGTAATATTTATAAGGGGAGTAGAATTTAGATCACGACAGTAAATTTCTATCAAACGCAAATAATTTTCGTGTCAGACAAGTCTGACATACGAATGAAACCGAATACAGATAGACTCTATGACCAATATCTTAAAAAAGAAAGGAATGTGACAAACGTAATTTAGAAAGATTGATCAACGAGTGCTCGATGCTAAACTGCCGGTAAGCTCAAGGAACCTAGTCTTCTTGTAAAACACTGTCGCACTACGGAAGAAAAATCAACCCAAAACTTCCCGAAGGGTTTGGTAAGGAGTCGTCATGTATTCCAGAAGACATCGGCAGTATCAATGAGACGCCAGTATGTGTAAAATTTTCAGGTCATAGGAATCCAAAGCCAATTTAAAGCAAGTCTCTCGATTGTATAATGCTTTAGTTCCATTTATGGTATGTTTCATACAGCAATACATCTATTGTAAGAAATAAATGTACTTCCCATTTGCAACACAATTTTGCTTTTAAACCAATATAACATACATTAATGATTTACATTTGGAACACCTGTTGCATTGTGCTGTTTTATACTCCCACTTTCAATGTCAAGAAGTTAACTTAGTTATGAAATTGTACGACAAAAAATAACAATTTGTATTTATTTCACATTTTTCGTAAATTTAAATCACATTTTCATTGTTAGCTCACAGCAGTTTTTATTGCACCAACTGAAAAGGCAATGCAACATTTCCATTAATAATTGTATATTGCATTTTCTTTAACCTTACAGGTAAAAGATCTACAATATCATTAGAGCTTATAAAGAAAAATAAAACCAATAGTCGATACACAAAATAAGTGCGTAAATATAAATTACAAATTATCGAGATTACTGACTTTTGTCTCCTCATGCAGTTCAGATTAAATCAAATATTTGCAAATCGATAAACCAAAATATGTGTAAATGCAGATAGAGAACAAATTACAAATATGATTGAAATAGAAAAGCCAAAATAAGCTATGCGACAGGGGGTATAAAAGATAATACCAGAATTAAGGTGGTTCGGGTGTCTTGTCTTAAAATGCGCATTCATCCTGCGAATCTGATGAAAATTTGAATTTACCATTAGAGAGTTTTGAAAATGGTTTTGAATAGTTTATTGGCAATAGATAAAATTAGACAAGTAACGTTTAAGCCGCTAGCTTACAAAACTTGTAAAATTCTTTATTTATTAAGGGGAAATAATTCTAAAGAAATAAGTCACATTTTCATGATTTTATCACAAATGGGATGGATGACCCCTGTTTTTTATTTTATTTCAAAAAGATTTCTTTAATATACTTTATCCTACATTTTCACCAAAATTTATCGTGTTTTTTTCGAGCAAAAATTTCTAAAATGGTATTTTCTTCCTATATAGACTATATTAGAAAGGTAGAAATATAGAAAAACGAGTTCGGTGATCAATTGATTATTTACTAAAATTTTGAAGTGATTGAAATAAACTTTCAATCACAGAAAAATAAGAAAAAGCTATCGTTTTGGTTTTAGTCCACCGAACTACCTTAAGCGACCATAGTTCAATCCGAGATTTCTTTAGATATACTATCACACTTGTAAACAGCCTACAGTGCTATATGTATGTGTGACTTTCAGATATATGAGAATTGAAAAAAACTGTTTTTGAAATAATCAATTATCATAATAAAATATTGCATTTTTACATAATGTTGTTAAAATAAAAATCTAGACGTTGAACCTTTATTCAGTGCATTTACATTTACCAAAAGCATCATAAGTATGTCACGCGATAGTCACAATAATGCTGAAAACCGGGTATTTCGTACCAAAATAAGTGTTTCCGCGCGACAACCATGTGTTTTATACAAGAACTAGGGTGTCTTATCTAAATAGGCAATTCGCAATTCTCGTGTTTCTCGTGTTATTCGAAAATGCATATCAATTTTTAATAAGGCTGTCAATTTTACCTACTAAAATACCTCTTAGAAAATTTGTAAGTCTGAACATGTCTACTGCTTTATTCAGCTTATGATATGTGCCAAGTATGAAAGAAATATCTCTTATATTTCATGTTCTGTTTAAGTTGTAAAATTGACTAATTTAAATGTGTCTGGTGGGTTTGTATTTTTGTATTGTATTTGGGTAATATGCTCTGAAGGAATTATGAAGGGTGTGAAAACGATTTCTATGTTCTATTTTGGACTAAAATAAATGTCATGAGTGTAAAATCTCTATTTTAATGTTTTGCTTTGGTAATATAGAGTTAAACAAATATAAAATATATAAATAAAATTGATTTGCATGTTCTGTGTGAGCAATGTGATAAAAACAAATATGCTAGCTATCAAAAATCTTTCTTTTCATGTTCTATTTGGGTATATGGACTAAAACAAATATTTGGAGGATGGAAAATCTAAAATCCCATGTTATATTTGGGTAACGGGTATGAACAAAAAATCTTTATTTCCATGTACAATTTTGGTTTTATAGAGAAAAAGTACCTGGTATGTAAAATCTTTATTTCAAGGTTCTAATTGAGCAATATACACTAACACGAGTGAGCCGGATTTGAAAAATTGCAATAAAAAAATTCTTTGAGGACTAAAATAAATGTCGCAGATATAAAAAAAAAATCTCTGTTTCCATGTACCCTTTGTAAATTAACTGCAACAGATATATCCAGTTAAAAAATCTATTTCCATGTTTAATATGGGTTATATGGCCTAAAAGGAAATGATAGGTATGTATTTTACGAAAGGATATGGAGTAAATGAACATGAGACCATAACACATATGTTAACTCCAACTGCATAATTTTAATGAGCTGTATAGCCATTTCGGAAATTAATTCCTCATCAGCAGCACTAGAACCCAAGCAAAGGAAATCCATAATTTAAAAAAATGTTTAAAATGCATAAAACCAAACGAAATCCGAATATTCAGTAATATCAAATATAGCTAAGGATAAAACTACGATGGAGGGAGTTAATCCTAAGATTTTAGAATTTTACATAGAATTTTACATTTGTCCATGGATTTTTAGTTCTTTTGATTGACGGTTCGGTTCTCACTTACTTTACATAATTTTAGATAAAAGTAATTGAACAAAGTGTACACATAAGATATTATCTCATGTACAAGTACACCATATCTAAGAAAAATAAAGAGCATACATCTCAACCACGGGGAATTGTTTTACCAACTCCACACTGCAATAAAAGACAAATTCCTGTATTAAATATTTTACGAAAGGATTTGGAGTAAATGAATGTATATATATATATATATATTTTTTTATTTTCTGTATGTCCAATATGCATGAGCATTATAGAAAAATAACAAATGTTCCAGGTATGAAAATCTCTTTATACATATTCTGTTTGGGAAACACGGACAAAAACAAATTAATCAGACATGAAAAAAAAAATGTATATGTTATGTTCATATTTTGGCAAGATGGACTAAACAACGTGTCTTGTATGACAAATTAACAATGAAGGGATATGGAGTAAATGCAAATGAGACAAAATCTCTACAAATACATGGTAAAACACAGCAATGGAACAACGCTTTTATTGTTGTTCTTCATCTTGAAGTCACCATGAGGCCTTCAACAATTAGCATTACTCATACCTCGTAGAGAGTTCAAGACGGTCCCTAGCACCGGTTTGAGCGGTATTCATTGCTGAGCAACGCTAAATATCCGATTCAAATACTTTAAATAAAAATCTTAACCAATCTAAAATTTTAATTGAAATGAAATGAGAGAATTGACCGTGATCCATTTACAACGTGTGTCTTATAATTACATGTCAGTGAAACAGATATATCGAAATATTTAAAGTCAGACAAGACAAACAAAAAATAAGCCCTGTACTAACAACAACATAGCAGGACATACATGACACGATGTAAAGTTCCTGGACCAGTCAACATTCCCATTTTTGCGATCCATAGTGAGTAATCGATCAGTCAAAAGTCAAGTCAGATTAGTCATGATTCAAAAGGCATCCGTCAGGTCATTTATCAGTCATCATTCATCCGCCAGGAGTCTCCATTCCGAAGTCGGAGCTTGTTTGTAATCGTCATGTCACCGTTCACCATGCAGCCAACCAGATTGCAGTGAGTCATCAGTCACACGTCATTTTTAATTGAATACAGGTTTATTGATATATCGGAATATTTCTGTAAATAGTGCTAACATTTCGACGTGCGAATACCTAGGAAAGGGAAAAAATCTGGAATAAAGAATTAAAAATTAAGTCAATTCATGTAATATTAAGTTTTGAATTTTTAATTGAAAATTTAAAAACTGTGAAAAATCTAACGAACTTATTCAAAGACACTTATTGAAGATTGATTAAACAGAGAATGAAATAAATGTTTGTAGCATGATATTTTGAACAAAATCATGAATAAATATATAAAATAAAACTTTTGTACATCAAATGCAATTTTCCCGATCAGTCAAAATACAATGTCGATTGATCCAGAGACTGTATATAAACATAATCAGCAAGTCATGCAAAGGACAAGTCGTGCAAATAAATTATGGATTAATTATTGCAAAATGGCTCTATAAGAATTATACTTATTTTTTATTTTATTTTTTGAAACATTTAGGCAAGATTTGAGTGTGGACTAAAAGTATTTTTCTTATGGATTGCCTATGAATATCTCTCTTAAATTGCCAGTTTACTTTTGCTACAAACTTACACCTTGGCATAAGAGTGACCCGGAAGGTGCATTCTTATTTCCAACATGTCGTGCTTCGACAATATTTCAAAATGAATTTTAAATGTTCACCCAAGTAACGTTTAGAAATAATATGGCGCTTGAAAACGATTTTCAGAGTCAGCATTATAATTCCAGCATCATAATGTGTATTGCAAGTCTAGTTATTAAATTCAACTAAGAAAGAGGTATCTCCGTCGCGAAAGATTCTGTTCTTAGTAATTAATGTTGATACTTTTTTGTCATTCGGTTTATTTGTTTTTTCATCATCTTTTGCATATGGTTTTATATTTGATACTTCAAACATTTCAATTATTATTATTTGTCATATTAGTAGAAATAAATATATTTAAGTAGTGAGTTGACGCACTCCTAGGTTAATCTGGATTTTTGTTCTTGTATTTTTTAATAATCCAAATGTTTTGGGTCATTTTCAAAGTCGTTTTTGAAAAGCTTGCTGAATCAATTTTAATATCTCTGTAGTAATAAATCCCACGTGATTATTGGCTTTGAATGACGTAACTATAAACTGCATGTCGACATCCTAGTTAATCTACTGAACCTGGTACTTTGACTACCACCTTGGTTATCACTTGGAAGTTGATTTTCAGCACACAAGAGGTGTATATTATATTCAAATAGGAACCAGTTGTACACTCCTACTTCTTGACCTGTCATTGCTCTCTTATGAAGTCAAATTTATCCAAACCCTCTAAATGATTAGAAGATAAAGCACTTTGCTTTGCTCTTTAATTTCACTTTTCGATAGTTTGATGATTTTTTTTTTTTGCTTAATAACGCGTGTTTCAATGTGAACTTACATATAAATCCCCGTCAACTTAAACTAACGACTACAGAAACGTAAGCCTCATATTTAGACCGGCTTTTCGAAATAGACGACGTTGAACGATTTAAAAGTAGAATTTATGACAAACGTCATAATAAATAATCATCTAAGATGATTGGATATGCTAGAGCATCCTCCCCAAACGAAAACCTCACAAAAAGATAGCTTAACCAGAAAACCATGAAGCGTATGAAGAAGAAAGCTTGAATCTAACACTCTGTAAATGCTATGGTCGCCATCACGAGTTGTTCGACATGTACAGTTTAGCAGTTTTGCAACTTGTGATAAATGTTCATATTAGACTTAATCTAAAATTGAGTCAATTCATCGAATTTATCGGACTTGGTTCCTGTCTATGATCAGTCATTGGACAATGTATTTCTCAGACGACGGATGATGCATTCATGGTAGAAGACGATAACCTTGTCGATGCATCCAGTTTCACCTCTCGGGGAATTCATGTGATAATTTCCATGCCAGTTTTCAGGGTAAATACTAATGTTTGAGACTTGCATGTCTGTATACGGGCTTCTTTCTAACTTACAGGGGTAACGGAGTCTGCATTCAAACACTAAAGACTTCGTAAAGCATTGATTCATCAAAAAGAATAGGACAGAGAAACATTAACAGCAATCAAAAATGCAGGTCATATACATATTTGAAAGACCAGAAACCAGATTAATTATGCTTGAAATTTTATAAATCAGTTTAATATTAGAAGTTCATTGATAAATAATTTATAAACGATACCATCGCGTAAATTAAATGCTTCAATTATGCCTCATTGCTGAGATTATTGTACTTTGATGACAAAATAATAGAAGGTATAATTTTCCTTCACATTGAAAATTTATTAGTCCTTAAATTACTTTATATTTCATAATTTACTTTGTCATAAAACCATTTGCAAACTTTGGTTCTTCATAAACGAACGTGACAAACAACACATGATAATTACATACACTGCTAAGTAGATTTTTTGTTACGTCAACAATTACACTGAAATAACGATTTTCTATTATGTATGCAAGGAATATCAAACATTAGAAATAAAAGTAACGAAAGCGACAGGAGCACTAATACCTTTCTCTCCTTCACTTCATTAGACATAATACAATAGGAATTTAACATGCAAACAATAATATTCACTGCGGTAAATGACTGGTTGGTTGAAAATGTATCTTTACTAGTGCTTTCGGCTTTTTTCAACCATAGCCTCTTCTTTAACTTTTCCGAAAGGATATGGAGTAAATGAACATGAGACCATAACACATATGTTAACCCCAACTGCAATGATTTTAATGAGCTGTATGGCCATTTCGGAAATTTATTCCTCATCAGCAGCACTAGAACCCAAACAAAGGAAATCCACAATTTCAAAAAATGTTTAAAATGCATAAAACAAAACGAAATCCGAATAATCAGTAATATCAATTATAGCTGAGGACAAAACTACGATGGAGGGAGTTAATCCTAAGGTTTTAGAATTTACATAAATTTAGAAAATAGTAATTGAATAATGTGTACACATGAGATATTATCTCATGTACAGGTACACCATATCTAAGAAAAATAAAGAGAATACATCTCTACCACGGGGAATTGTTTTACCAACTCCACACTGCAATAAAAGACAAACTCCTGTATTACATATTTTACGACAGGATATGGAGTAAATGAACATGTGACCATACATATGTTAACTCCAACTGCAATGATTTTAATGAGCTGTATGGCCATTTCGGAAATTTATTCCTCATCAGCAGCACTAGAACCCTGTCCTAGAACTGTCCTAATATGATGGCAGAAAAGCATTGGACAAGAAGTACAAGGGAAAAGATTTTAATGTACAAAGATTGCATAGTAAAGACACTGACATTTTATAAAGCAGTCAGCAAAATTTTTAACAACATAACATCAGTCATTTTCACCTAAACTCTAAGGACAAAAATTATCGTTAGTTATGTAACCGGATAAATTCCAGCTATGTAAAACAAAAACGGTATTCCAAATTATATACTTTATTTTGCGGTATCTGGACACTTCCAGACCCAAGATCGAAAACTGAATAAAAAATACCAAATAACAAAATATATAGATAATTTAGACAGTTGTTATGTAAACAGATTAGTGTCTAAAGATATTAAATAACTCCATCCGGCTTCCAGCGCGACAAAAATATTTTGAATACTAGAAATAATTGAGAGATTAATTTAAAACGAAAGAATAACGAAATAATAAATAGATTAACTCACTTGCCACATTAGCACTAAGAATTTTGTAAATTTAATGTCTAAAACGTATTATATGAAATGTCCAAATAGAATATTTAATGAAAACACGTTATTTAATTGTTAATCCAAATGTCCAAATATTTCCGGGTTATATTATCCCTTACTCCCCCTAGACTCGGTACCCGAGTTTGCCAAATATATCACTAGTATTATCGTCTGGATTACCGTCCTCTTGAACATATTGCTTTGCCGTCTTCGTTGTCTATTACCCTCCGCACGTTCAAATCTATAATTTTCATATTGTTCATGAAAATCACTTACTTCCCTTTGTAACAGACGCTCTTTAATTTGACTATTCTTATAATCTATTGTCAACCGTTGTTGAGTCTGTTACAAATTCTGAATGTCCTGGTTTAATTCCAATATTTCAGATTTTGCCTTTTCCAGAATGTATACAGTGGCGGATCCAGACTTTCTGCTAAGGGGGGGGCCCGACCAATATTTTTTTCAAAAGGGGGGGCCCGGAACCCATTTTTTTTAAAAACCCCTAGGAATTTTAAATATTTTCCGGCCTAAGTGGGGGCCCGGGCCCACCCGGCCCCCCCCCTAAATCCGCCACTGGTATACACTTTCTTCCAACTGATTTTTCAAAGTCTGAATCTGAAGAATAAAATTCCACTTTTCTGTTTTTAATTTTTCGTTTTCAGTTCTTACTATATTTATTTTCACAGTTTTGTTCATCGAATCCGAATTTGGGGTTTTTAATCTGAAATATTCCTCGGTAATCTTTCTGTTTTGAATACGTTAAGATTTTAGATTATCTCTTTCATTTCTTCTGTGGACGCACACGTTATAGCGGCGAGTTCAGTGTTGTCTAATTCTGTAAACGGAAAAACGGGTTGCTGTTGTTTCTTTTCAATAAATTTCTTCATACGTTCACTGTCCCGTTGAATTTTTTATTTTGATTTCCTTTCTACCTTGAATTACTAGCAGATTTTTCGTGAAAATTACACAAGCGGGAATAATGTCCATAAAGTCTACACTTGTAGCAAAATGAATTTACAGCATTACATATGTGTCGTTTAAACATGCTTACGGTTTTTCCGCAACACTTGCATAGGTATTCCATATTGGGCATTCCAGAAAACGGTACTTCATTTCTATACGGCTGGTAAATCCAACATCCATTCATCATGGTATTTGTCCACGAGTTCATTTCTAGTTTTGGGGAAAGTAGTTCAGGTAGAGCTAGGTACTGAAGACCGTGCCGCGGGTTAACTCGACAAATATGTAACCGGGTAAATTCCAGCTATATAAAACAAATACGGTATTCCAAATCATATACATTTTTTTTTGTACATTATTTTGCGGAATCTGGACACTTCCACACCCAAGATCGAAAACTAATTAACAATACAAAATAACAATTATATATAGATAATTTAAACAGTTGTTACATGTATGTAAACAGATTAGTGCCAAAGATATTAAATAACTCCATGCGCGGCTTCCAGCGCGGCTAAAAATATTTTGAATACTAGAAATAATTGAGAGATTAATTTAAAACGAAAGAATAAAGGAAATCATAGATAGATAATTAAATGTCTAAAACGTATTATATGAAATGTCCAAAGAGAATATTTAATGAAAACACGTAATTTAATTGTTAATCCAAATGTCCAAATATTTCCGGGTTATAGTTATTTGAAATGTTATCTTGCGTAAAATTGTTATTTTTGTGATATACTTGATATCTTTGTAAGTTATACAGCGTTGAATTAACATGAAGATGCAGGTGTTGTCGTGCAAAGCAAACCCTCACTCAAAACTTATTTTCAAAGTCCTATCAAACTGTACGTTGATATGGTAGTACAACACAAACTTACAAGACAAAATGCAGTATACCAAATGTCAAATGAATCCCTTGTGGAGAATTTTGTGACGAAATTTTCAACATTACGACGAACAGTGAATTTGAAAATCCAGTTATAAGGACAATGAAATCCAGAGAGAATTTAAAATTGTTTACAGTCAAAAACTTATTACAACAAAGAAGCATATCAAATTTGAAACTAATCCTTTCGGGCAGAGTAGGGAGTATTGTGACGAAAATTTCACTGTTAAAAACAAAACAGTAAAATTTCATAGTCAAGTCTAACCGGACGTTGATATAAAATAGACCTAAAATTACTTACAATGCTTAACTCATTACAGCAGAGCACCATACAAAATTTCAAGTGAATTCCTTCAAGCAATGTCGTGTTAAGAATTTTGTGACGAAAAGTTCACTATATAATGACCAAAACAGTAAAACTTTGAAGTCCCGAAACAGGAAGTTGACATCGAAGAGATGTAAAATCGCTTGAAACTTATAACTAGGAAAGTAGCATATTCCAAACCCGGGATTCCAAATGAATCCAATTCAGGTGGAGTGAGAAATTCTGCGACGAAAATTTCAATATAATGATCAAAGCAGTCAGTTAGGTGAAATCACCATGTTGATATCGGAGAGAGGTAGAAATCACTTAGAACGCACAACTCATTACATGAAAGCAGTGTGCAAAATTATAAGTGAATCCCTTTAGACAGAGATGAGAAGCTTGCAACGAAAAATATCAGATGGAAAGACGGACAAACGGATAGACTGATCTGAATTCCAATATACCTCCTCACTCTCCGAGAGAGGGTACAACTAATTGGAGGGAAGCAACTTTTATAAAATTATATAAAATATAAAATTTATAAAATATAAAAGTCATTTCAGGCACAGTGAAGAACTATTTTGTCTTTATTTCGCTATAATGATCAATACGACAGAAAGTCAAAAGTCCCGTCAAACAGAATGTTGATATCGCAGAGAGGTAAAATCGCTTACAACACATAACTCATTAAAAAAGCGGCATACCGAATTCTAATGCATGGCTTGAAAGCAGATGTTTTTGTGACAAAAAAAAAATCGGACGGAATGACGAAATGACAGACGGAAGAATACATCAGCAAACGCATACCCAAGCAAAAATGATGAAAGTGGGAATTCCAAAAGCAAAAATCCAAAATCACGACAATCCATATCCAACACAAATTGAGACAGCATGACAAAAACAGAACAAATAAACAAAAATGAACAAGAACGCCACAAAACTAAAGCAGTAGCAGAATGATCCCTACAAAAATGAGGTATCATCAGGTGCTCCGGACAAGAAATGAAAGACAGACAAGTGTATTCATTTAAAACCCTCTACTCGTCAAGTGGGGTGTTAACAAATTGAAAATTGGGCGATAATTTCGATACTTAAGGAACACCAAATATTTTGTACGAACAATCGGGGTATAAAGAATATTTCAGTTTAAAAATTGTATTATCGATCTGCTAAAGACGGGAGATAAATTCTCCTTTAAGTCTCGTATTGTGATACTACTCCACAATAAATTCAGTTCAAAGACATTCATCATTATATCATCTTTCATTTGTTATCACAACTACTGAGAATTTATCTGGTCTCGACATTTAACTACAAGAAACAGTTCCGGTTATCAACCCAACAAGTGTTGTTCATCCTGAACACAGTTCATAACACTGTTAATATTTAGACTAGAAAACATGAGAGACTTTATAAACATAAGTGGATGATATAAATCGGATAATGGTTTTTATGAAATAAAAACGATACGCTAGGCTATGGAATAGCCTTGGATAGAAAATTGCGTGTTTGATTGGCATGGGTGTGGTGGCTCATGATGTATTTGTATACTCAAATCAATACCTGAAGTAAGCCTTTCTCGGTACTTCTTTGTAATTTCTTCTACTGCGCATGTGATAAAACAGTCACTGATTCGATCAAACCTCTTTTTTTGCACTCTCCTAGGGTAGCTCTTTATTCTTCCGCAAAAAACGCAATTCTATCTCTTTCCACCTTTCGTTCTCCATTGCCTAAGTATCTCCACAAACTGCAATCACGCTTTGTTTAACACAATTGAAAAAATTGTATATTATTGACTATTGATTATTGCACAATACCTCATCTTCTGGTTTTAAATTTATACATTACTGTTCTTATTCTTTTTATCATATCTATATTTATAAATCTGGCTAAGCAATATTGCAATACCAATCCCATCATCCTCTACAAACCTGTTCCCAGTACCACCTACAGTAAATGTTTATAATACTTTTCAACTTCCACAAGGAAACAGAAAAATTAAACCCCGCCCCGTTTTATCAGGGCGAAACTGGACGCCATTTTGATTTTCGAGAATCTGAAATTCTTATTGGTCAATAGTCTTCTGCGCATGCGTTCTCCTCACTGCGCAAGCGTACTCCTCACTTCCCCCCAAGAACTATCCATATGGTACCAGTCTTGTAAATCAATCCAGTCTTCCGGTGCATGTCAAAAGATGGCATGAAATAAATATAGTTCCCAATTTTATTTTTTTTCCTGCTATCAAATTTGGTGACATGTTTGAAAAAGTTGACTATTTAAAAAAATACATCTATATAGACAAAATATTTGCCATATTTTTTTAGGTTGAGTTTGAGGAAGGTGGAAGAATTTCCTGTTTACTATGAGTGCTGCGGCAAGGTGAATTTCCAGAAAATGAAAGTGAAAATAGGATGACTAAACTTTAAGGTTTGCTAGCTCTTTATTCTTCGTGGCTTGATATGCTTTTTTTTGCATGTTTTTAAACTTTAACCATTACTTAAGCATGCTATATGCATGGCATGTAATTTGAAGCACAAGTTTTTTTTTAGAATTTTTTTAAAAAGTGCATGTTTACAAAGAATAGCACTACGGAACATTTACAAGACTGAGACCTGGTTAGGAAAATTTCAATTTTCCAAATTTGGAAATTATGCAAATGTTTAGGGATGTTGCTGCTAATTTACATATTCTGGGTACAGAGTAAACTTGTGCTAGTTCCAAAATGGATCCTCAGTGGAAAATGCTGCAATTAGCAGGACTTTTAGCAAAAGTTGACCAAAACGTTCAAAATTCGAAGGGGTGTCACATTTGGAACACCACTTTCGCAGTAAACCAAAGGGAAAGGGGTTTAACTCGTGGACCAAAATATGGCCGTTTGAAAGTTACATGGCCAAATGGAAGAAAAAAATTTTATCTGGCACACAGATTTATGTACATGCTACATAACGATATGGAAACAATACCACCCGGCTTATATGTTTCGCACCTATGTCATGAGAGCTTGTGCATTAATCCTGCCCATTTATCTCTGGAACCACCCAGTGTGAACAATAATAGACAAATTTGCAAAAATATCATACCTGCACATTGTCAAAAGCATGAAATATATCCAGAATGTATATTTTAGCCACAACATGTAAGTAAAATCCAAGAATAAATTACA